>VMDO01020805.1:0-36746 GCA_007922755.1 Pedetes capensis
AATATTGGGAAGAGGGGGACAAAAGAGCAAAAGATAAAAATCTGAATTCACAACAAAGAAAAAGTATATAAACAAAATTAGATAGACGTAAGAAGAGAAATAAAAATAGAAAACCCAAAAATTTCTTTTATAAATAAACTCAAGTAAAAATAATACTAGAAATATAGTAAATAGGAAAAGAGAAACAGGTTACAGAAAAAGAAAAAACAAAAAGAAAATTTAAAAAATTACATTAGAAGAAATAGAAAAAAATGTTAAAAAAGAGAAAAAATATAACAAGGAACTTGAGTGTCTTCTCTAATATTAGAGTCTGCTAGGTGGAGGTTGTGATCAGTTGAAGTTGGAGTCTCATTTCCTTTCTTTCTTTCTTTCTTTCTTTCATTTTTTCTTTCTTTTTTTTCTTTCTTTCTTCCTTTCTTTCTCTTTCTTTCTTTCCTTTTTTTGTCTCATCTTTTTTTTTACCATTTATGTAGGTTCTAAGCCTGGACCAGTCAATGGTAGATGTCAACCTGGCCTGCCTTCACTATAAGAACTTCTCTTCTTTTTATATCTGGAGCCCCTGCTGGCCACATTTAGCTTCACAACTTGTCAGTCAGGGAGGTTCTCACACATTCCATAGACCCCTCCCCCCAGTTTGTACCCTTGAGATGGCTAATGTCTAAGCCAAGGGGCATTTCCAGACTATGTTGGTGACTGAGGGAAGCAGATAGCACAGTGGGATCTGTAATAGAAGATAAGTTTTGGTACTTTCATATCTTGCCCAATACTGAACACTTTGAGGGCAAGAGGAGGCTACAGATATCCAGTACTCTGCTGTCACTGAGCTTCAAGGTTCAAATTCTTAACTATGTAGCAGATAGCCGATTCTGGAAGTAGAGATGCCTACTGACTTTGGCTCTGGGTTATCAGTCCCCATATTTCCCTTAGGAGATAATATTAGCTTGTCCAAAGCCTTCTGCTGCCTGAACTTCTCAGCATGTCAGCATACCACCTTTTCCCTCCCTACAAATGCCTGTAAAGACTGTTTCCCATACTGGGGTTGTGGCTGGTTTTCCTGAGACTCCCTGACCTTGTTTTCAGGTCCCTGGGGGATCTCATTCTTATACTGTAGGTTCCCTCTCAAGACGGTGCCTGGTCACAGCCCTCTGAAGTCTTGGATCATGACAAAATGGAGCCCTTCTCCAGTGCTAACCCTTCAGTCACGAGGAGCCACTCATTAAACCTCCAACTGGATCTTGGGGTTTCTATGACTTTGAGCATGTCCAATCTGACTGCCAGTCTCTGTCATGGCCATTGGGTATCTTTTGGGTGAGGCTTCTGTTTCTCCTCCCCTACTGGGAAGCCACAGCTAGAGATAGGTCTTGCTCACTCCTTCTAGCTGCATAGCCCTTGGTTCTCTGCATTTTGTAAATGTCCTGTCACCATTTTTGTGAGTTCTATGTTTTTCTAGTCTTTATTTCTTTGGAATAGAATCTATCCTATCTTATCTTGACTCTTTCTTTACCACATTGCAAGAGGCAGCTTCTATTCTGCCATCTTACACAAGAACCCCCTAAATTTTCAATTCATTTGGGTAAATTTAGGAGTGTAGTTGTTGAACTATGTGGTAATGGTAAAATTATCTCTAGCTTTATAAGAAAGTTGACAACCTGTTTTCCAAAGTAGACATACCGTTTTGCATTCCCATCAGTGATGGGAGAGTTGCTCCACATCCTCATCAACATTTAGTGTTATCAGAGTTTTGGATTTTAACTATTCTAATAGGTGGTATTTACCGTTGTTCAAAATATTAATAGATGTTTATAAATGTTCCTCCTCATTTTGAGTCATGCCACATCAGCAAATGGAGGTATCTGGGGCTTTACTCCATTTCCATCATTAAGGTAGACCATACTTTGAGGAGGCAACCCTTCCATAGTTGTCTTTTGAATGCCTTCCAACCTGGGGGGCTCATTTTCCAGCACTATATCTGACAGTGTTTCTCTGCTACTTATAGGGTTTTCAGTGGCTAATTGTTTCAGGAGTGGGCTGTCAGGTCCTACTCCCTTGTCTGTCTTAGTCTGAAGCTCAGCTTAAACCTGTCCACCATGGATCATCCTGCTAGTATCTGTAATACTGGTAGCATAGCTTTTGGCATCACAGGAACACACAAAGCTCCATAGTACAGCAAACAAGACAATATGCATTATGCAGATGATACAACTCTACTTGCTGAAAATGAGGAGGGTTTGAAACATTTACTCATGTAGACCAAAGAACACAGCCTTCAGTATGGATTGTGACTCCACATCAACCAAACAAAAATCCTTACAATTGGATCAGTAAACAACTTCATGGTAAATGGAGAAAAAATGAAGTTGTCCAAGATTTCACTTTACTTGGTTCTACAGTCAAGACACATGGAAGCAGCAGTCAAGAAATCAAAATATGTATTGCATTGGGAAAAGCTGTTGCAAAAGGCCTTTTTAAAGTGTTGAAAGGTAAAGATGTCACATTGAAGATGAAGGTACACCTGACTCATTCCATGATATTTTCAGTGGCATAATTGGGTTGTGAAATCTGGACATTGAATAAGGGAGACAGAAGAAAATTGATGCTTTTGAATTATGGTGCTGGAGACAAATATTGAATATACCATGGACTGCCAAAAGAATCAACAGATCTGTCCTAGAAGAAATGCAATCAGAATGCTCCTTGAAAGCAAGGATGGCTAGACTGAGTTTTATGTATTTTGGACACGTAGTCAGGAGGGACCAATCCCTGGAGAAGGGCATCATGTTTAGGAGAGTAGCAGGTCAATGAAAAAAAGAAAAACCTTCAACCAGATGGATTGACCCAGTGTCTGCAACAATGGGATTAACATAAATAAGATCATGTGCCTAGCACAAAATAGGGGAGTTTTTTGTTCTGTTGGACCTGACTCAAGAGTATCTCATTGTTATTTGAATTTTCAATTCCCTAATAACAGGTGATGGTCAGCATCTTTTCATATGCTTATTTGCTATCTGTATATTTTCTTTGATGAGGCATCTTTTTAGATCTTTTCCCTGTTTTTTTTTTCACTTCAGTTATTTGTTTTTCCTATTGTTTTTGGTTTGTTTTCTTGTTTTCACTCAGTGCTTTGGGGTTGAACCCAGGGCCTCCCAAATACTTTACAAGTGCTCTACCACGGGGCTGCACCCAAGCCCATTTTAAAATTTTTATCTTGAGACAGGGTCTTGCTAAGTTATGCAGGCTGCCTCTGCCCTCAAACCTGTGATCCTCCTACCGCTGCCTCCTGAGTGGGTGGGATTACAGGCGTGAGCCACTGTACCCGGCCTATTGTTGAGTTTTTAGGTCTTTGTATATTTTTTAATACAAGTCTTTTATCAGATACATATCTAGCAAATATTTTCTCCTAGTCTATGGCTTTTTTGTTATTATAGTATCATTCTCAGAATAGATGTTTCTAATTTTTATGAAGCCCAACTTATCAAATTTTTCTTTCATGAATCTTGCTTTTGGTGGTCTATCTAAAAAGCTATCATCAAACCCAAGGCCATGTAGGTCTCTTCTCAGTTATTTTCTAGAAGTCTTATAATTTTGAGTTTTACATTTAGGTCTATGATTCATACCAAATCAGTTTTTGAAAGTTTTATGGTCTGAGTCTGATTTTTTTCTTCATAGAGATATCCATTCACTCCATCACACTAGTTGTAGAAAAACTGTCCTTTCTCCATTAATTTGCCTTTTCTCTGTCAAAGATTGACTAAAATTGTGTGGGTTGCAATTTTCTTTTAAAATAAAGCTCTGCTTAGGAAAGGTTGTTGTTGTTGTTGTTGTTAGTTGCCCTCAAGTCAGTGTCCCACTCATAGTGACCTTACGTATAATAGGCAAAACAGTATTGTTAGTGCTTCTCTGCCATTCATAGGATTTTAAATGGCTGATTATCTTTTGGGAGTGGGCTGCCAGGTCCTTTAAGCCTACAGCACCTGGTGTTCCCAGATGGTCTTCCTTCCAAGGACTAACTAGGCTTGACCCTGCTTAGCTTCCAAGAGCTGATGGGATCAGATTCCACAGTGGTGTGGCTGCACACAGGAAAGTAACATGTTGAAAGTTATTTTAATATGAAAGTTTTAAAAAATCTTATATTGATGGCAGACACTGGGTTGAGAAAATATTGGCTGTTCAGGTAGTAGTAATAGGTTGGCAAGAAAGAAATTGACAACTAAAATGTAAGGAATGCATATGTTCTGATTTAGTCTCAATTTTGCTTGTGATCTGATTGTAGAGGTTACCTCTAGCCAGACCTTGGTCCTTGGCAGATCCTTATCCCTTATATAAAGGATTGAACTGAAGGGACATTGCCTTCCCTACTTCTCTTCACTTATTCTGTGATATGTAAATTGTGAAATTGTTCAAATGTAGATATTGCATTGTCATCAAACAGCTAATTACTTTTAGAAGACATTATTGTCCATCTTGACTCTGATGTGGTAATTTGGAGAGCAAGCCAAATGGATTGATGTTTTCTATGGCTCTATCTCAGCTTTTTCTTTGCCATGAAATAAAGGTAGTCAGGAAAACTTTCTAGCCGGAAGTCACCAAAAATGGGGATACTATAGAAAAATAGTACATTTAATGACCTTAGGTGTCAGTCAATCTCCACAGGAATTAATGCTTTTATATGGGAGAGCTATGCTAGTAATATATAACAGGAATGAAATTCAGTTGCCTTTAATCTAATGGTTAGAGTCAATTTTAAGTGAAAATTGAAGGCTTCTTTTCAATTTGAAAATGGTAAAATATTTTGTTTTATCAATCCATGAAAAGTTACTATTCCAGAAAATTAACATTGTGACTCATATGAATATAAAATGAATATATGTCAAAGATTTTATTTAGCTCATTAATTAAATTAATTAGATGAGGGAGCTGGAAATGTTATTACAACTGATTCAAAAGAGAATTCAAGGAACAAATACATTATAAGTCAGGAATATTGAAATGAATTTGTAAGAGGTTGTGAAACTGATTTTCCAATGTGGAGATAAGTTAACTGACCCTCCACTAGACACATTTTATTGTATATTGATAGGGAAGTACTGTTGATAGAAAATTGTTTTTTTTGCCTTGTTACCAGTTACCTGGTTGTTGTTAGTTGTTGTTAAGTGCTGTCGAGTCGGTATCCGACTCATAGCGACCCTCTGTACAACAGGGAAAACACCATTGTCAGTGCTTCTCTTGCTGTGCATAGAGTTTTCAATGGCAGATTGATTTTTGGGAGGGGGTTGCCAGGTCCTTCTCCCAAGCCTACAAGTTACCTGGTAAGAGTTTTAAAATTGCTGAGAGGCTCAAATAAAATATCCTGGAAGAGTGTGCTCAAAATAATGCATAGTTTTCTATTGAAAATACTCAGTAACTATTTGCTTATTTCAAATTTCCTTACAAATTTTTCTGTAGTTCTATTTTTTTAGATCATAGGGTTTCAATAATTAATGAGTCTTATGGGCATAGGAGATTTTTATATATTCACCCAGAATGCAGTCCAGATGATATGACATTTCCACACTAGACTTCCATAAGCAACAGAACAAAGGACTGAAACAAGTGGGGATATATTTGTAAAAAAATGATAAACATGTTATGTCAAAATATCAGGAAAGATATTTTCTTCACTTGGCTCATTTTATCTTCTATTTTTTGGAAGTATATGCTTCCTTTATTTTTTTTCACTGTTAATTGGATAGTTTTATAGCTTATGATCACTTGTTTTTTCAGCTTTTATACCTGATACTTAGGCAATGAAGATGTAAGAACTCTGTACACACTGATGCAGTAATAGTTCTATCATTAATATATTAATTAGTATTTGTTAATTTCCTCTGGAGTCTCTCTTCATATAGATATAGATGTTTAGATCCGAGTGCTGTGGTGCATGCCTGTAATACCAGCAACTCTAGAAACTAAGGCAGGATGATTACAACTTCAAGGCCAGAGGCAGCCTGTGCAATTAGCAAAACCCTGTCTTAAAATACAAAATAAAAAAAAGGGCTGGGGGTTATAGCTCAGTGGTGTTCTTACCTGGCATGTGCAAGGCCCTGGACAACCCTCTAGTACTGAAAAAAAAAAAGTATGAAAAGAACCCACAGAAAGAGCCAGCACTTATTTTGCATGAAGTTGTTTTAATTTCCTAGAGGTTATTGTCAATAAGACATTTGTAAAATTTCAGTTTGTTATCAGTTACCATGCTGCCTATAAGTCTCTGGGTATTTTCCCCACATAATAGGCCATTAGAACGCACACCTCAACTGTACAGGGCAATTAACTCATGGATAAAACTTGCTGCTGAAAGTTTTCTTAGAACATTATCAATGAGCATCCAGGTTCCTGATCTCTGTATACTTGGTTAAGGGAGTATTCCTTCCCTACCTCACCTGCAGACAACACAAGAAAAGTGCAACTAAATCACTATTACTCAGTTCACCAGCTTGCAGTACAGATATGAGCATGAAAGATGACAGAATATGCCACCTCAAAATATACCACATTGGCACAGGATTATTTTCAGCTAAACACCCAAACAAACAAACAAACAACAATGGCAACAACAAAAACCCAGCCATTGCAAGAAGGGCTTATTGACTCTCCCCTTTTCTTCCTAAAATCAGGAGATACAGAAACTCTCCATATGAAAGGTGGAGAGTTTCTTCTCTGCACTAGAAGCAACATTCTTACCATCAAGTGCAAGAATTTGAGACACAGAATTCTGTAAAAACAGACCTTGTTCAAATAATTCTTATCTTTCTTTAGCCTACTTACCAAGTTTACATTTCCACAATTGTCTCTCTTTGTCCAACATTGTACAAAAACACTTAGATTTTGCCATTTCTTTCTTTGGGTCTGTATTTCATTACAATGTTCTTGTGTCACATAGAACTTAAGTAAATCCTCATACTTTTCTCCTATGAATCTGTCTTATGCCAGTTTTAATCCCCAGATTCAGCTAAAAAACATTAAGAGATCAGAGGTGAAAATTTGCCTTCCCTATAATTATGTTTTGGGATAGGAGTTAACTCAGTTGGGAGAGCACTGCTCTGTACTCTCTGAGGATCCAGGTTCGATCCCCAGCACTGCAAAAAATGGGAGGAGAACATAGCAATTCACTCCCAAAGCAATTCTGAAGCAATCAGCCATTGGAAATCCTATGAGGGTTGTCCCTTGGACTGCATGTGGGATGCCCCTGTGTGTGGTCTGAGCTACAGTCTCAGTTAAAGAATAACTTGGGATTTGGGGAAATTGGGATGGAACTCGGTTTTTTCCTGCTGAGTTATACCAAATGTCATGCCACATCCCAGAACTACAAAAACAGGGAACTTTTCCTAAGTCACAGAGAGTAAAAGGGCCCAATCACACCCTTTTCCTATGGTGAAGGGTACTTATTTAATTTTTTGAAATAAAAAGGATGACTATCTTTTCTGTTACAAAAAAAAATTGCATATTGTTTCTTTAAAATGATACCTTAATGGCCACTTCTAGGTCTTCAAACCCATGGAAAACTGGGTTCTGGTGTAGGTGCAGGTTCAATATGTTAAAATTTAGAGGGTTTGAGTTCAGGTTCAAGTATAAAACCTACATGTAGATATAAGAGCTTGAAGCTAAATCTGAACTTGAAGTCTGAACCTGTTCCAGTTCAAACATTTGAAAAAATTATTCTGAACCAGAAGTCAAACCTGAATCTTAACCCAGAGAAAAATTGAAAATAAACTGAAAAGAAATACATTGATCTATATACACATAGGATTGAAATTTTAAACTTGAGCCTAAACTAAACCCAAATCCTTTAAATTTTAACATATTGGACCTGTATCTGAACCTGAACCTAATTTTTCATGAGTTTTAAGCCTTGGTCACTTTATTTCTTAATACAGTGACTGTACATGGTTAATTGTCCTCAACAGTGGTAATTTATTTTATTTTAAAATACTTTTTAATATATGAAAATAGTCTGTACTTATTATTATTTTTATAGAATATTTGAAAAAGACCATGTGCTTTCAAAGTGGAAAAAGACAGGTGACACTTATTGATCTGATTTCCTAATTACTACCAGGGCAATGTGTTGTCACTTTTCTGTTTTGATAAAGCACAAAGTAGAAGAAAGATCCAAAAAATTTAAATACCCAAACTTGGAAAGAAACCCTGCTGTAGTATGCAAGGAGAATATAAAATCTATGATAGTACTCCTGGTCGTAAGACAGAATAAGGATGAAGAATCTCAGGAGGAACAAAGGCAATCATCAAGCTGAAGAGAATATTCCTGACACTTATGCACAATAATAATTATAAAACTCCAGGTGGCGGAAACCTTTGATTATGGCTAGCATTCTCATAAATTTCAAACTCCAAATAAATTGCCCTGATCAGCATTCTGGGAACTAGCAGAACTGTGGCCTATCCACCCTATCCATTTCTTCCTTCTGTGGAAAAAGGACCTGATGATCACTGTTAAATGTTGCTCCCCAGACAAGCAGAATTTGATAAGAGAATACTATGTCTGATTTAGTAATCAAGATGTGGATAATTCATATCTACCTCAAATGCTTGCATGTCCAGTAGTCTTGTTACTGTTGTTAGGTGCTGTCAAGTCAGGTCCAATTCGGAGCAACCCTGTGTACATTAGAATGAAACACTCCCAACACTGGGTCATGCCCAGCACTATGTCTGACCATACTTCATAGGGTTTTTGATGGCTGATTGTTTGGAGATTGATTTGGGATTGATTTGGGAGTGGTTTGCCAGATCCTTTTCCTATTTTTGCAGTGCTGGGGATCAAACTCAGGACCTTAGAGTGTACAGAGCAAGCACTCTACCAGCTGAGTTAAACCCCAGCCCCATAACCCAGTAAAAAGTGTAACTTCCTGAAAGTTTAAAGATTCCAACTATATGTGTGTCTTGTTTTATCTATTACATTTTCCCTGCTAAAATGTGAGCTATGAGAGCATGGAGTTTTTGTTTTTTTCTGTACAGATGTACTTCTCGGGCCTATGTAAATGCCTGGCACACAAGAAATGCTTCATAGTAGTTGGTGAAGATATGAATGCACTTTGTATAATTACAAAACAGTGCAAGACATTTAGGCTTTCTCAGTACGAATTGCTGCTACTAAGCAGGATTTATTAGTATTTAAAAATTAAAATCTATGAAATTATACTTAATTGTCCTACAAAGTAAACCATTAATCTGTCAAAGGGCTCTCAAACCCTATATCTGACTACAACCTTTACTTTGAAAATAGCAGATTGGAACTATATAGCATAGTACTATTCTTTAAATTCTAATAAAATTATGTACCAGGAAACACTCATCTGTATCAAGGGAGCTTGTTAGAAATACAGCATCTCTGTACATTTTCTCCTTAAAATCATTTTTATTGTATCCCCCAGTTTCTGGTATATTGTGCTTTCATTTTCACCTGATTCTAGGAAATTTGAAAATTTTTCTCTGAGTGCACTATTCAACCCCATGCATTTGTATATTTTCTATAGATTCCCTTGCTATTGACTTCTAGTTTTATTCCATTGTGATCAGACAGAATACAGGAAGCTACTTCAGTTTTCTTGCATTAGGTAAGATTTGCTTTTTGTCCTCAACTCTGATCTATTTTAGAGAACATTCCATGTGTTGCTGAGAAGAGTGTGTATTCTGTAGGTAATGGTTGAAATATTCTGTAGGTGTCTGTTAAGTCCATAGTGTCATTTAACTCTGATGTTTCCTTGTTCATTTTTTTAAATCTGGATGATCTGTTTATTGGTGAGAGTGGGATATCAAATTCACCCACTATTGGTGTTTTGAAGCTGGCCTATTCTTTTATGTTCAGTATGATGCACTTAAATGTCTTAGAAAAACAAATACAATCCAACCCCAAATTTAGTAGAAAGAAAGGACTAATAAAGATCAGAGCTGAAATGAATGAAATCGAAACTAGAAGGATGATAGAAATAATCAATGAAACAAAGAATTAGCTCTTTGAAAGGATAAGATTGACAAACCCTTTGCCAAACTAAAAGAAAGAGATAGAAGACCTAAATTAATAAAAATTAGAGATGAAAAGATGATATTACAATAGATTCCATAGAAATATAGAGGAGAATTGGGAATTATTTTGAAAAACTATGCTCCAATAAGTTGGAAAGTCTAGAAGATATGAGTAAATTTCTAGAATCATATGGTCTGCCTAAATTGAACTAAGAAAATAAGCAAAAGCTAAACAGCCCAATACAATGAGATTGAAACTGTGATTTAAAGAAAAAAATCTCCCAACAAAGAAAAACCCAGTGTGACATGAATTCACTGCTGAATTCTACCAGACCTTTAAAGAACTAGCACTAATGCTCCGCAAACTATTCTACAAAATAGAAGCAGAAGGAATACTTCTAATTTCATTCTAGGAAACCAGTATTACTCTGATGCCAAAAATGGATAAGGGAACAATAAAAAAATAAAACTTTAGGCCAATTTCCTTGATGAACAATGAAATTCAAGCAAACTAATTGATCAACACATTAAGAAAATCATACATCATGACCAAGTTGGTTTCATTCTACAAATACAAAGATGGTTAAAGAAAGGTAAGTCAATAAACAATAGAGCATATCAACAGAATCAAGGACAAAAACCACATACTTGTCTCAATGTTGTGTGTTGTCAAGTTGGATCCAATTCATAGTGACCCTATGTATAACAGAACAAAACACTACCTGAAACTGTACCATACACATGATCTTATTATGTTTGAGCCCATTGATGTAGACATTATGTTTCTTCTCATTTTGAGTCATAGTCATTTCTTGAATGCTTCCCATCTTGTGGGTCTCATTTTTTGGCACTATATTTGACAGTGCTTCTCTACTCAATAGATACAGGAAAAAGCCTTTGACAAAATCCAGCATTCCTACACTATATAAGCCCTAAAGAGACTAGGAATTGAAGGATCATACCTTAACATAATTAAATCTATATGTGGCAGACCTATAGCCAACATTATATTGAATGGGGAAAAACTGAAAGCAATTCTAAAATCAGGGAGAGGACAAGGTTGTCCACTATCACCATTCTTATTCAATATAGTGCTTAAAATCTTAGAGCAGTTAGGCAATAGAAAGAAACAAAAAGGATACAAATGGGAAGGGAAGAATGCAAATTATCCCAGTTTACAAATGACATGATTCTATACTTAAAAGACCTAGAAGATTTCACCAGAAGAATCTTTGGTCTAATAAAGACCTTCAGCAAAGTAGCAGGATACAAAATCAATATACAAAAATCAGCTTTTCTACACACTAACAATGAGCTCACCAAAAAGAAGTCAGGAAAGCAATTACATTCAAGATTGTTGTCGTTGTTGTTAGGTGCTGTCTAGTCAGTATCTGACTCATAGTGACCCTCATAGGGTTTTCAGTGACTGACTGTTTCAGGATTGTCTTGGGAGTGGATTGCCAGGCCCTTCTCCCATTTTTGCGGTGCTGGGAATTGAACTTGGGTCCTCAGAGACTGCAGCACAGCGCTCTACCAAACATTCAAGATAGCTTCAAAAAAATCAAAGACCAAAACTTAGGCATAAACTTAACCAAAGATGCTTAAGAGCTCTACAATGGTAACTATAAAGTACTGAAGAAATTATAGAAGACACCACAAAACTGAAAGACCTCCCATTTTCATGGATCAAAAGAATAAATATCATTGTAATAGCCATATTACCCAAAGCAATATACAAATATACAATATACAAATCTCTATTAAAATTCTAATGACACAGAAATAGGAAAAATAATCTTAAAATTCATGTGGAAACAAAAAAGACCCCAAATAGCTAAAGCAATCCTTAATAATAAGAGCAATGTTGGAGGGATCACAATACCTGATTTCAAACTATACTACAGAGTGATAGTACCAAAACTGGTATTGTGCTGACACAAAAACAGATACATAGACCAATCAAATAAAATAAAAAGTTCAAAATTAAGCCCAAGCAAGTATAGTCATTTGATTTTCAAAAAAGTTACCAAAAACATACAGTGAAAAAAAGACAGCCTCTTTTACAAGTGATTCTGGGAAAACTGGATATTCACATATAGAATACTGAAACTAGATTCCTATCTCTCACTTTGTGCAAAAATCAACTCAGAATAGATCAAGGCCTTATTGTAAGACCTGAGGTTCTGAAACTACTAGAGGAAAACATAGAAGAAACATATTAAGATGTCGGCACACACAGTAACTTTGTGAATAGGATTCTTATATCTTGGAGAATAAAGGCGAGAATAAGAAAATGGAGTTACATTAAATTAAAAAGCTTCTTTCCAGAAAAAGAAACAATGAACTGAGTGAGGAGACAGCCTACAGACTGGGAGAAAATATTTGCCAAATATTCATTAGATGGGGGATTAATATCTAGAACATAAAAAGAACTCAAAAAACCAAACAACAGAAGCTCAAATAATCCAGTCAAGAAATGGGCACTGGAAATGAACAATCTTTTCAAATGATGAAATACAAATGTCTAATAAATACATAAAAAATGTTTAACATCCTTAGCCATCAGGCAAATGCAAATCAAAAGTACACTGAGGTTTCATCTTACCCTAGTCAGAATGTCTATCATCAAGAAAACAAACAACAACAAATGTAGAATGTGGAAACAAAGGAACCCTTATGCATTGTTGATAGGAATGTAAATTAGTCCTGCCAGTATGGATATCAGTTATGAATGCTCTATAAAAATGAAAATAGAACTTCTATATGATCCAGCCATACCATTTCTGGGTATATACCCAAAAGATTTGAAGTCAGCTTACTATAGAGATATCTGCATACCCATGTCTATTGAAGCACTACTCATAATACCTAAATTAGAGAACTAGTTTAGGTGCCCATCAACAGATACATGGATAAAGAGAATGTGGTATACATACACAATAGAGTTTCACTCAGTCATAAAGAAGAATGAAATTATATCCTTTGTAGGAAGATGGATGGAAATAGAATCTGTTAAGTGAAATATGCTAGACTTGGAAAGGCAAATATTGTTTTTTCACTCATATGTGGAAATTGGGGGAAGAAACAAACAAACAAACAAAAAAAGACTTTGAACTAAAAGAGGAAATATTGTGGATATGAAGAGGAATGGGAAAGGGGGAAGGGGAAACATAAAGAGCAATAGAGGGGTGAATATACTCAAAACACACCATATGCATATTATACAGAAATGTCATAATGAAACCCTTTACTCTGTATAATCAATATATGTTATATATATATCTTAATAAAAATACATGTCAATATATGCTAATAAAAAGAATAAATAAATAATAAGCACTAAAAAAAAGAAATGTAGCATTTCAGGCTCCACTCAGACCTACTACACCAGAATCTACATGTGAACAAGATCTCCAGGTGATGCGTGTGCATAACTGATTTTGAGAGGCTACTTTAGGCACTGAAGCCACTGTCATAGCAACTGTTAACTCTGGTCCCGCTGTACTGCACCCAGCCAGCTCCAAACAGAGGAAAATACAGACACTTAAATGGCCGGAGTGGCGAAGGGGTTTGTCTGTTGGTCAAGAAATATTTACTGGGCATCTCCTTGGTGCCAGTTGTCATAGATATCCTACTGTTAGACTTTGGTGTCTCCCTGTGCTATACAAGTCCAAAATGTTAGGACTGGGAGGCCCCTTCAAGATGACATTGTCCAAATCTGCTATTTTACCTATGAGGAAACTCCAGTTATAGATAGTCCAGAACACACAGAATGTTGGGGATTTTTAAAATAATATTTCCCAGCTAGGGTCCCTCATGACAGCTTGAGGGGCTGACCCCTAGTTGACCCCAGGGCTCATCTAACTCGCTCAAAACAGCCCCTCCCATCGAGTGAGCAAAGATGGCCCCCGGCCAGCTTGACCAGCCCCAACCACCATAATTTTGATTGGCTCCCCTCACTACCTTGCAGGTAATAACTGTCTCCACTTGGCAGTTATGTCTGTTTGCCCACTGTACCTGCCAGCTCTGTGCCCCGATTGGCTGAACCCTACCATGTGACCCCTCCAGGACCCTATAAAAGCAGGGCTCCTGGACCCCATATCACTCCTTTGATCCTGACCTCTCTGACCATCTCCTGAACCTCATCACCTGGACCAGCGCTCCCTACTCCAGCAAGACCATCTAGCAAGCCGGCGAGATCAAGCCCAGGGGCCCCGAAGAGCAAAAGGCATCTAGCAGGCCACGAAGAGCCTCCCAACTCCTCCCATCCTTGGGAAGGAGGGGGGTAAAGAAGGCAAGCTGCAAGAGTCAAGACCATCGGACCTCAATTAAACACCAGCGGCTGTGGCTGTGCCTTTAAGGCAGAGCTGTACCAGCACTTAGCCTGCAGCATTCCATGCTGCAGGTATAGAGCCAGCACTTAAAGGGATAGGGCCTTGCTCTATAGGGGCTGCCTGCTCCTTGCTCTCCATAAGGGGAGCACCCCAATAAACCTTCCCTGTTCTTCTCCAACCATCTGAAGGTTTCCCGAGGTCCTTCTTTCCCGACACCGGCCACGTTTTATGTTGAGGGTTTGGCCCTAACTTTAGCCGGGCTAGAGCTAAAACCCCGACAACAGAACAGAACTGTAATCCAGGTGTTCTGACTCACACTTTGTTTACATCATGCTTATCCTTTGTCCATACATAAAACTCAAGAGAAATGTCATTAATTTGATCCCTGTACATATGGGACAGATGTGAAATGGTAAAGCTTGTCTTCAAGAAGGTCCAAGGGGAAGTGACATGTATCACTACAGAGTGACTTTCTTACACGTACTTTCTATCACAGATGCAAAAGTACTGGAAGAGAGTTGAAATGCAGGTCAGATTTTGCCAGGAGGAAAAGAGTGGAAGGGAAAATACTCCAGGACCAAGTTCTTCCAAGAGATGAGGTGGTAGAGATCATATGTGAAGACAGCAATTGTTCCATTTGAGGGGAGATGAAGAAATTGGAATAGAATGTGCCATTTGTATTGTGTATTATAGAATATTAACTCTAAGCAAGGGATAGAAAATTGCTAAATCTGTAAATGTTACTGTTTTTAAGTGCTGTCAAGTTGGATCCAACTTGTAGTTACCCTGTGTACAACAGAACCAAACACTACCCAACACTGTGCCACACACACATCTTTTTATGTTTGAGCCCAACTGTTGCAGACACTACAGTTCTCGTTTTGAGTCATGCCATATCAGCAAAAAGAGTTCCAGGGGCTTTATTCCATTCCTACCATTAAGGTCAACTCTACTTTGAGAAAGGAACTCTTCCCTAGTCATTTCTTGAACGCCTTCCAGCCTGGGTGGGGGCTCATTTTCCAGCACTATATTTAACAATGCATCTCTACTATTCACGTTTTCAATGGCTAATTGTTTCTGGAGTGGGCTGCTGAGTCCTTCTCCCTAGTCTGTCTTAGTTTGGAAGCCCGGCTGAAATCTGTCCACCACTGGTAGCCTGCTGGTATCTGAAATACTGGCGGCACAGCTTTCAGCTTCACAGCCACATGCAAGCCCCCACAGCTTGATAAGCTGACAGACATGTGTGAGAAATACGTAAATAATCTTTAAATATCTCTTATGTTTTTCAGAGCCAAACTTTGTCTTACTTCTTTGGCTCATAGCTTGACAAAGAGAATTACTTTTTTTCTATGTATAATTGTTTTCTCCCTCCTAATTACGGTTTCACACATCTTTTCATGTATTTTTGTTTTATTGTTGGTTTTGAGACAGGAATCTCACCCTGTTGCCCAGGCTGGTTTCGAACTCGTGGGCTCAAGTGATCCTCCCACTTCAGCCTACTGAGTAGCTGGGATAGCAGGTGCATGTCACCATGCCTGGCTTCTGCTAGCCATTTTAAAATTCCATTTGGTTGTGTTGATTGAGCAACAAATCTGGAGAGCTGAAAATAGAGGAAAAAGGCAGAGCTGCTTAGCCTGTCTTTTGGTGCCATCTGCAATCTGATGCTGACTTTCCTCTCCAATTTTGTTCTCTACGACCTGCCAATCTACATCTCTCTGCTCTAGCCTAGCTGTAGAAGCCACTGCTTTACAGTCAGCTGGGTGCATTTCTGCCTTATGGCCAGAACTCCACTTTTAACTAAGTAATTTGTCTTCTCTCCAGGTCCATAATTCCCAACTGCCTTCTGCATACAGTTTATGTCCAGCTCTTCCAAGTTTTCCCTGAGTAGCCAACTATAATCATCAGCTTCTTCCCTCTTCCCCAAATCTGCACTTATGCATTGACCTGTTCATTCTTTTGTTAAGCAGAAATTCCTTGAATGTCTCCTCTGTGTCAGATCCCAGGATGATACATGTCTCAGTGCCAGCACTGAAGGAGCTGACAGTCTAGGCAGGAGATAATCAAAGAATAACAGAACTGAGGAAGTGAGAGCTGCAACAATAGTAGCAAAACTCAGTCACTTAAAAGCTCTTAGCACAAAGTAGGGGGAAAGAAGGAGAGGCAGAAAGGGAAAGAGGGGGAGAGAGGGAGCATGTGAATGAAGCTGAAGGCTTTTTTTGTGGCAGTAATTTACTGTTGAGCATTGAAGGGTGAGTTGTTGTTAGGTACTGTCGAGTTGGGTCCGACTCATAGTCACCCTATATACAACAGAATGAAACACTCTCTGACTCTTTACCATACCCAGCACTATTGTCAGTGCTTCTCTGCTATTCATAGGGTTTTCAATGGTGGATTGCTTTGGGAGTGGATTGCCAGGTCCTTTTCCCTAGCCTGCATCACCTGGTATTTCCAGTTGGTCTCCTAACAAGGACTAACCAGACCGACCCTGATTAGTTTCCATGGGATCAGATGCTAGTGTGCTATGGCTGCAGACTTGAAAGGTAAATAGTAGCACCAAAATGATGATGGGACAGAAGAAAGGTCAGCATATGAGAGAGAGTGGCTAATTTGAAGAAGTGCAAAAGCTAACTTAGCAGATATATTTGTTACCCATCATGTTCATGGAAATGTATGAGTTGCCCTACACTTTTACAATTCATTTTTTTTTTTGTCTAATTGAGGAGCACATGTATCATCTGTGACTTTTTGTCACTAATCAGTTCTAGTTATACTAAGATGAAAACCTAAATAAGTTTAAAAATAAGCAAATATTAAAATTTTTCCATGAAACAAGCTCTTCAAAGCAGAACCTGTCTTTTTTTGACTAAACTACAGATGATGATGATGATGATAGATTACTGCTGATTTTTTACTCCTGTTCAATCAATAACTGAGATTATTATAATAAAACTGTATTTCCCAGAAAATATTTATGCATACTTTATCAGCCTCCTGTTATGTACCACTTCAGGTCCTGCCTACTTCACCTCTCTGTGAGCTCTTATCACCTTCTTTCAGGTACAACCAGCCCGCTCTGAGCTCCTCACTGCTTTTCTGGTGACCACAGGATTGAGAGTCTGGGGGTCCCTATGCAGTCTCCATGCATGCACAACTCAGAAATGCAGGAGATACCAGCAGCAGATGGGGCTGGAAGATATGTTGTCCTCCATTCTTCCCCTAGTGGACTGTCTTGAGCTGCAGTTTCTATGCTTAGCAGAGGGTGGTCTCATGAGATGGAGCAAATATTTGTACTTAGTGATGTCCAGCTTAAAGAATGGTTCTCCCTTCTTCCTCACAAGCCCTTATCCCTGCTTTTGCTCCCCTGGGATTTCATTTACCAGCAAAGTAATTGAATTTAAAGTCTTCATCTCTGGCTTTGTTTTCTGGGGATTTCAGGTTAAGACAAACACTGTGTGCCAGGCACAGTGCTAGGCTCTTGGGACACAGGGAACAAAGACTACTGAAGCTTTCTGTCCAAAGACTCTTTCTTATCATCTTTATCATGAATGTGAAGACACAAATTGTACCCTTTGTGTCCAAGTAGACATTTTATTTTAAAAAAGATATTTCTCCAGTGGTTTCTGTTAAAGGAAGAAATGAGAATATTAAAATATTTAATAAGCTATATGTTATAGAATCTCCCATGTGTCTGTACAAATTTTTCCCACCTGTCTGTCAGCTTATCCTGCTGTGGAGGCTTACTGTGATGCTGAAAGCTATGTCACTGGAATTTCCAATACCAGGAGAGCTAACCATGGTGGACAGATTTCAGCTGACCTTCCAAACTAAGACAGACTAGGGAGAAGGACCCAGAAGCCCACTCCAGAAACAATTAACCATTGAAAACATGAATAATAGCGAAGCACTCTCAAATATAGTGCTGGAAAATGAGCCTCACAAGCTGAAAGGCATTTAAGAAATGATTGGGGAAGAGTGCTTTCTCAAAGTAGAGTCGACCTCAATGACGGGAATTGAGTAAAGCCCCTGGGACCTCTTTTGGTAATGTGGCATGACTCAAAATGAGAAGAACCATAGTGACTACAACGTTGGGCTCAGACATAAAAAGATAGTGGTTGGTTCTGTTGTGCATAGTGTCACTATGAGTTGGGCCTGACTCAATAGCACCCAACAACATGTTATAGAATTAGGGCATATGGAACTTTGTAACAATGGACAAATAGAAAATAAAGAGTGCAGGCTTCATGGTATAATTCTACATATTTTAGTATGTTAGACTTTTCATTACTGTGACAATACCTGAGAGAAACAGTTTAAAAGAGGAAAGATTTAACTGTGGCTCACAGTTTCAGAGGTTTCTGTCCAGAGTCAGCTGGCTCCGTTGTTTCTGGGCGTGTGGTGAAGCAGAGCATCATAGTGGAAGGGTGTGGAGTAGAGCTGCTCCACTCATAGCGGCCAGGAAGCACAGAGACAGACAAGAAGTGGTCATGGCAAGATATATCCTTCAAAGACACCCCCGTAATCTACTTCCTCCAATCAGGCCAGAACTCCTAGTTACCTGTTCAGTACGAACTCAGCAGGAAGGTAACTCACTGATAGAGTTAGTGCCTCATGATCCACCAATTCTCAATGATAGGACTACTAGCAGGGGACCAAGCCTTCAGCACACGACCCTTTAGGGAACACTTCATACACAACCATAATGTTACCATAAGTTTTCCCCAGAATGTGTTTTATTTGTGACCTTTTGTTTCAGTTGTGGATATTTCTTTCTGGATTCCCATCCCAAATCTCAACTCTATTTCCCTTAATAATCAACTCTCTTTTTGATACTAAGGTCAAAAACTGGTACATGTTCCTCTAAGTCTATAATCCTCTGTACAGAGATATGATGACCACATTGGGGTGTCTGATCATTAGAGAATGTTTTTAGAAGAATGAACATCCATTCAATGTGAAATATTGAAAGGAAGTCTCCTTTTAACATTTTTTGAATGTTCTGTGGTTTAGATTTCACTATTTCCTTGCTAACGGCATTATAAATTTTGCACTAAGCATGAGAAATTGCCAAAGAAACAACTATTTTCATTACTGAAGGCTTTGAAAATGTGTCAAGGGGAAGATGATTATTTTCATTTTAGTCATTTTAAAGCATTTTACAGTGAAGAGTTGTTGTTGTTAGATACTACAGAGTTGTGGCTGACTCATAGGGACACTCAGGGTTTTTAGTGGCTGATTGTTTCAGGATTGCCTCAGGACTGGATTCCATGTCCTTCTCCCATTTTTGCAGTGCTGGAAATTGAATCCAAGGTTTCAGAGACTATAGAGCATAGCTCTACCAACTGAGCTAAATCCCAGCCCCATAGTGAAGAGTAGATGCCATTAATTTTGGTATTTCTGAGTGAACTTTGGAAACTGTATCCCCATTTTGATCTCTAGAGTGTTTTGAAAACACAACATTCCTCCTGTACCATCCCTACTTTTCTCAAACAAGAATCTTTCCCACATCCTCCTTGGGATGAATCTGCTTGAGCATGGCCAGTCATGTGGGGCTCCACATAAGTACTTCATTTTCAAAAGTTTTCACTGACCTGGGGTAGATGGCCATGGTCCAGGTCACTATAAGAAAGAACACCATGCAAGTGCTGCTTCATCTAACTGAGCTACTCTTCATGGAAGCCACCCTTGGTGACTGCTCCATTAATCGCCAATACATCTAATCATACACTCAGAGGCAACTGAAAGTCATGAGATAGGATATGCCATGCAGACTACCTAAATTTGTTATCAAACAGCACCATTTTCCTAAAAATTTGAATAGCTCATCTCTAGATAAAATATGCAGTGTTGCTTTCTTCTTCCTAGCTTCAGGCTGGCTGGTTTTGATGCCAATTTTAAATTCTGGCTCCTGTCAAAAAAAAAAAAATCAATCACCTTGTGAACAGAAGTGCTTCCACCTCTCATAAAATAGCAGGAGGCTCTACTTAAAAAGGGAAAGATGAAATTGTAGTTGCCACCATAGGACTTAACATTTAATATAATACTTTTTGGCAAGGGTTTGGCTGATTTCTTCCCTGCCCAGAACTGTCATTTGCTGTGCCTGCTTTATTCTTAGCTGAGCCCCCACTGATTTCTGCTTCGGTTAGAAAGCAAGGGTCCTAGTTTTTTAGTTTCATGTGCTGAGATGAAATTTGTAGTTTGGTACCAGGAAATGTGTTTTCTGCATTTTTTTTTCTTTTCTGGGAAGTATAAAAATGAAATGCAAATAAAATTTAAAGTCTTTGCTGGTTTTTAACACCACATGAAAAGTTCCTGCAGAAGCATGCTAGCTTCTATACCTATCATTGTCCCCTGTCATCTATTTACAAAATGCCAACTTTAGGGTAAATCTGACTTATAGGGCCACTGTTTTAGGGATTGGGATAGTAAGGGAAAAAATAGCTTTGTAATTTTTAATAAAGAAGGTATGGTAGTCAGTTTTCTATTGCTGTGGCAAAACACCTGAGGTAAACAAGGGACCAAAAAATTTATCTTGGCTCATGGTTTTAAATGTTTCAGTCCATGGCCAGGTTGCTCCATTGCTATGGGCCTGTGGTGAGGCAGAACATCAGGGTGGCAGGAAGTTGTGGTAGAGTGAAACTCCTTACCCCATGTTGGCCAAGAAGGGGAGAGAGAGAGAGAGAGTGAGGAAGAGTCTGGGTACCAGATACACCCATCAAAGCTATGCTCCCAGTGACCAATTTCCTCCAACTACACCCCACCCTCCTAATAGCTCATTCAGAAGCAAACTCCTTAGTGGGTTAATCCACTGATGAATTTGGCCCTAAAGATCCAATATCCTCTCAAGAGCACTACCAGCTGGGTACTAAACCTTCAAAATATGAGCCTTCAGTGGTCCAGCACTTGCAGAGCATGCAAGTGTGAGGCCCTGGGTTCAACCTCCAGTACCACATACACACAAAATATGAGCCTTTTAGGGGGGCACTTCATATCCAAACCATAAAAGAAGGGTTGGAGTTTCTTTAGGAACTTTCTGCTCATGGATTGGGGGTTGCTTGGGAATTAGCTTTGTTGCCCTCAATACTGTTTTAGTGGTGACCTAACATATCCATGGGCCATTTCCTAATGACCTTCAGATTTGCACACTTTTTATATTGCAGGTGAAGCTATCATCTACTTCCTTCTTGAGATGAGAGCTCCCATAAAAGCAGCTCATTTGGCAGAACCAGAACATACCTAGATTTGCCAACCCAATTTCTCTATATGATTGTCATGGCCACTCCCACCTTTGTGCTCTGAACTTGTCTGCTTCTCCAATGTTAATTTCACACTTATACCTATCCTTTTTTGTTCTATTTGTAGAAAATTGATATACTATTCTTAGGCTAGATTCTTAGTAGGGGATCTGGTTTCCACATTTGAAGGGCTTTTCTCCTTTTCTCCAGGCTAAGTACAAGGATTAGAAATTTTGCATCTTTTCATCATCTTATTCTCCCCTTCCTCATGGAAGATGGATAAGGCAATCTGGTTAGAATTTTACATCCATTGAGTCTGGACCAACTCTGCTGATGGGAGAATAACTGGACCCCAGGAACAAGATTCAGGCTCCACACATTCATTTGCCTTCCCTACCTCCCCTGCACTTCTAGGTTCAGGAACAGAGTGTGCTCCTCCACTCCTGTTCCAAGTTGTGAGCATACCCGATGGGGCGAAGGTCCTGGTAGATAGTGCCTGCAATGACTGGCATGAGAGGATTCAAAATCTGCTCTTCAAGTGCACTCTGATCTCCTCAGGCAGTTCTGACAGTGTGTGGGGTTACAATGACTGGACTCAGTCCAACACTAGGAGACCCATGCAAAGCCCCCATGGGTGTGATATGCTCTCTGCACTTTTACCAGAGAGTCCTGCCCTGGAGTTTGTAGGAGACTTTCCCAGATTTGATAAAATGATCCACCCATTTCCCATTTGGCTCATGATAAATGGGTATATACTACTTTCCACATGTTTAAGGGGAAGAAGTTATGAGTCTTAGGACCCTGGCCCCATTAGGGCTAAATCCTGCCATCAGGTTCCAATTTTTCTAGATGGATTACATGGTACTGGAATATTGTTATCATTGAATTCTGAGTGATCACACCACTTGGAGAATTCTTCTCTAGCTCTTCCATCCAAAACCCAGATTCTAATGCTGGTGGAGACTTTAGAGTTCTGGAGAATAGAATTTAAATACAGGAATGACTCAATTTGGCCCTGAAACTCGAGCTGATGAATGATAAAGATGAATAAGAGATCAAGGCTTGGATCTAAGGCCCCAGTGGGTTGGGGTTATCTTTCCCTCCTGAATTAAAGGTAATTAGTCCAACATACAGAGGAACCCTGACTTACACCTTGGCCATAGGCTAAGAAATCATAGAATGAATGCCTTTTGTCTGGGACAGGGAAGACCCAACTTAGGGACCTGCTGCATGTGGTGTAAAACTATAAACTCCTACCACACTTAGTCATAAGGAGGTTAAGAGGCCAAGGAAAAGAAGAATAGAATGTACAGGGCTGCTTTTGCTGCTGGTGTGATAGACTAGTTGGATCAGGTACCTCTCCCAAGGGAAAGATAAGTAAAGGGTAAGAGAGTAAGACTAGAATTATTCCCTCTAAGGGAATTCAGATGTTCTCATTTTTAGACTTGATTAGAAGTTCTTTGCTCTCCTTGGAAATAAGATTAGGGAAAAATTTATAGCTATAAAATAGCATTTAAAAACCTTCTATACAAGATGTAAATGTTTTAAAACAATCACAACCAGAAAGGTTGCCAAAATCACACAAATTGTAAATGTACAGGTCAATCGACAATTTAAAAGCCATGTTGTGGAATCCCCATCCTTGCTGAAAGGATTGTAAGGAGTTAAAGGATTGTAAGGAGTTAAAGTCCTAGGTAGGCGCAGGGAATGAGCCTGGGAGCAGACATTCACTGAGGCAAGATGATCCCATGGGAAACAGTTACAACACATGCATTTTAGCTAAGTACCATAAGTATCATTTCCTTAAGTTCTGTTTTTCAAACAGAACAGATTAATAGATGATGACATTGCCAGGAAACCACTTGACCCATTAATCTTTAGGTAGAAACAAAGGGTTTAATGCCCTTATTGGGCTAGCAGATAGGTACTCCCTATGTGAGGGCCAATCTATGAAAGTCAGCCCCCACTGGCTCATGTTTGCATAATTTCTGCCCAGGAGCCCCAGATACCTCTGGAAAATAAAGGACAAATAGATTAACTTTGTCCTCAACACTCGTGCCATGTTATTGGTCCTCTCAAGTCCCATATACTCTCCTTACCCAGATACCTAAAAGTCCAAGATGATTCACAGTACTTGATCTAACAGATGCTTTTTCTGTATTCCCTTACACCCCAACTCTCAGTTTCTGTTTGCATTTGAGGACCTCTCTAACCAATCTACTTAGCTAACTTAGTACTTCCCTAAGGATTTGGGGATAGTCCCCCACCTGTTTTGTCAAGACATGACTCAAGATTTTACTCACCCATTTGCTACAGTCCTACAATATATAGGTGACCTCCTCCTCTGTGCCCGATGCAAAGGGGACTGTCAGGAGGGCACCCAAGCCCTTCTATACTTTCCAGCTAAATGTGGATATGGGATGTCTAAGGCTAAGGTACAACTATGCCAGCAAGGGGTTAAGTATTTTGGATTAATTCTATCAGAAGGAACCTAAAACTTAGGAGGCAAAGGAGTTAAAGACCATTCTTTCTTATCCCCTCCCCAGAACTCTAAAACAGCTTAGAGGCTTTCTGAAGATTATTGGGTTTTGTAGGATTTAAATCCCTGATTATGGGGATAAACTGATTCCCCTCTTCTTCCATAGTGACAAACTGTGCTTCTCTACTAGAACTATAAAGACCAAAAAGACAATGAACACTCAAACGCAATTCTGATTTCATTATTAATACTTCTGCTTGGTTACAATTAGATTTACTTTGCCTTTTTCATGATCAGACATAAATATCCCCTCCTAAATTTGGGATTGTAAGATTTCTTGCCCCATAATGCTTACAGATTCTCTGGAAGTATACAACTTTATTTTCTATTTCAGATCAAAAGTGCTACTAGATCCAAATGGTGGGTCTCTCCTATTTTGAGACACTTATGTTACTACATTGTGACCAAAAGTTACAACTTGGCCTTTCAAGTCTTCTCTCAGGCCAAATCTCTCCAGATCCTTACAGAAAGGGAGACGTTTGTCATACATAAGAAAGACAATTGTATACCACTGACCAGGGATAAAACTAAGAGAGAATATAAAATATTTGGGCATTAGTTCTTTCAAACTAATGAGAAAATAAGCATTTAGGCCTTACTTCTTCTGAACTAATGGGACTTAGTTTCTGGAAACTAAGTGGAAGGTAAGAGGGATCCCTTTATCTTCAAGGGACACTTTTCCTGTTCTTGTTTCCACATGAGTAACTATCCTTCAGTCACTGTGTGACTCTAATACAGAGTAGGAGACCAGAAAGACTTTCAAGATATAAAAAACATTCTTATTTACTTATTTTAAAAATAGTAACTATGGCACTCTCTTATAATGAGTTTCTTTTTTCCAAATAAAAAACAGAATACTTTTGACCACTTCCATATGTATGGGTTTGACCCCAAAATAATTAAGTAATGAGACCAAAAAAATACCTTCACTAAAGAAAAGACCTCTCTTTGCTGGACCATCAAATCCAGGACCTCCCTGTCCAGGATCTCTATTGGGGACCTCAGTGTGGAGCATCCCAGGTTTCTCTCTTTTGTTCTTCTTCTTTTTAGATACACAAGTAAAACTCAGGAAACATGTATGTATTGTCTACAAGTGTGCCTATGTTTTATATTTACATGGTACCAAATTGGCTGGGGTGTATAGCCATATTACCTTGGCATCTGATCCTGTCTGATCTCAGAAGCTAAGCAGGGTCAGGCCTGGTTAGTCCTTGGACAGGAGACCACCTAGGAATACTGAGTGCTGTAGGCTTGGGAGAAGGACTGGCAAAAACTCTATAAATAGCAGAAAAGTACTGACTTAGTGCCTGGCATGGCACAGTATTGGGTAGTATACATAGGGTCACTATGAGTCAGACCTGACTCAGTGGCATCAGCAAACAACAAAAAATTGGCTTATAAATAACTAAATGCTCAACCTTTGAGTTTTGCTTTTGGGATTTTCAATAGCATGGGTAAGATAAAAGCTCAAAAGGCCCAGAAAAATGGTTACAGGCAAAAGAACAAGTCCAATTGATTGCCTTTTGTCCTAGGCGATATTACATGTCACCGGGGAAGCTAAAAACTTGCCCTCTCAGAGAAACCCCAGGCAAAGTAAGGAATTCTTTAGAGGCCAAACAAGCCACTGCTATGAAAAACCAGGGCAATAAAAAGGACTGCCCTCGATGGAGTCCTACACAATCAGGGCTTTGCCACCTCTACAAAGAGGACCCCATGATGGATGATGAAATTCTTCCCACTGCAGAGAGGATAGGCTTTCATTCAGCTCCTATAATGGTTGCCCTCAAGGATGAAAAGCTATCTGTGGTTTCTTGGTGAGGCTCATTTCAAGTAACTACAGTTGACCATAAGGATGCCTCTGGGTGACTCTTGATGTGGCAGTATGAAGGTTAATTTCCTTTTAGATATTGGGGGCTTTATTCTATGCATTGATTGATTACCTAAAGCCTCTTTCTTATTAAACTCATAGTGACTCCTGTTGATGAAAATGGCCCAAATCAGAAAGATTCTGTTTTAAAAATTCTCTGGCCATCCACACAAGTAATAGATGCATTGCGGAGACCAGAAGGGCCAGTTCCCTTATTACACAGGGAACAGGCTAATAGACCTAAGTGGGGAACAGAGGACTTTATTAAAACTTAGTAATGGAATTTCTCTGCTTCCTGATAATAAAATGTGTGAGCAACACATGTAGCCAACAGACTATGTATTGATAAAGACCTGAAAACAGAAGTTTCCCTTAGATTAGCTTTTTTCCAGATGAAAGAGCCCCTACCAGGACCTCTTGAACACACCCATTGCAATAAAGCTACAGGGACATTCTCAGTAAAAATCTATTCCATCTAAGTTTCCACAGCCTTTTGAACATTCTGCTGACAGAATTGCTTATATCTGTGAACTCCCAAAAGGCCTGAGAATCCCAGGAAACATTTATGGGAATGTATCCTAAAGATGCTGGATCAGGGTGGAGGAATGTGATCTTAGTTTGGAAGGCATTTGTTCATATGTGTTTACTAGGTTAAGATTTTGGATTCCATGTCTTAGCTCAAATTTTTGGAAGGGGCTTCAGCACTCCAAATCTAGATTGCATTGTTGGAATAGATATATCCATCAAGTGGCAAAAGTCCAGCCTGGTTCTCTGTCCTATGAATTGAGGGTTGTTATGGTAGGATAAGCCACTTGGATTCCACGAACACTACTTCTCCCTTCCAAATTAGTTAAGTAATAATGATACTCCTTCTCAGAAGGATTTCATAGATTATTGCCACTATCCAGATTTTGGAAAATGTAAATGGTGAGTCCTACTATATGCTATTCCTCTCTATTTGCTATTTGGTTTGTGAAGAAGACAGATGGATTGTGGAGAATGATGGCTGATTATTATAAACTTAATCAGATGGTGACTCAAATTACAGTTGCTATTCCAGATGTTCCTTCATTTCTGGAGCAAATCAACATATTCCCTGAGCACCTGGAATGCAGTTATTGATCTAGTGAATGCTTTTCCCTCTATACCTATTAGTAAAACTGTCAGAGCTGTTTGCTTTCAACTGGCAGGTCTAGCATTGTATAGGTGCTTCTTCATTAATGATGGGGTTCCATCCTGATAGGTTTGAAATATAATCAAAATGCAATTATGACAATAATTGTTGTAAAAAGTAAGTCAAAATTCATTTATAGCATAGCAACACAATACACCATAGAGTACTGGTTGTCTACCCCTCTGATGACATAGCTAACAGGGAGCTGTGACTCACTGCTATTGCCCGGCATCTTTAGAGAGTATCACATTGTGTGCTACTACCCCAGGAAAAGACCTAACTTCAAAATTCAGAGAAAGGTGTCTAATGAATGCATATTGCTTTTGCATAATTGTTAAGTCTAAAAATCCTAAATCAAACCACTGTATGTCAGGCATCACCTATATTTTCACTGTCTTACCTGCAGGCCATATCAACTCTCCAACCCTAAATCAAGTCTGGTCCACAGAGACCTTGATTATTGCTCTTTTCCACAGAACATCATGCTAATCCATTATAGTTATGGTATTATGCTGACAGGATCTGGTGAGTAGGCTGTAGCAACTGCTCTAAAAAATCTTAGAGAGGCATATGTGTTATCAAGGGTGGGAAATAAATCCCACAAAAATTCAAGAGTGCTGCATGATCCAACAGGTCTGACGGTATTGGAAAGTATATGTCTGTAGCGGGGAGGGATGCCAGGAGTTTGGCAGGCCTGTATAGGTGAATGACAGAGAAAATTGCCAAGATTTGGAGCAAAGGTATGACATCCTCCGTGATTCTATTCCACATCTGATTTTGTAGCCCTCTATAACTTTTGAAAGTGTATGGGTTAGGTTTGAGAATATATAGCATTTTTTTTCTCTTGAGATACAATTCTTGGCTTATTTCTGGGCACTAGTAGGTACTGAAAACCTGATTGTGGCCCACCAAGTTACTAGCAGACCAGGGTTGCTTGTCATGAACTGGATGATTTCTGATCTACCAAGCCATAAAGTTTAACATGGACAATGGCACTTCATATCAAGTGAAGATGTTATACATGACATTGAGCTCTAGCAGGTCCTAAAGGGACAATTAATCCTGCCACATAACCTTCTCTTTCTCACCTTTCACCCCCATAACCGAATAGGGAATTACCTATGAACAAAACAGGAGATGAAAAGTTCTGGGTCTGATTTACAGCTGATCAACTTGATATTATAGCTACACTCAAAGTGATATCTGTAGTACCACAGACCCACTGTGGGATGATCCTAAAGGAGAGTAGTAGATCATTCCAGGGAGCAGTGTTGAACAACATACCTCGTTCTTCATTTTGGCTACAAGTAGAGATGATCAGAAGATCACTTTGACACTGAGTCACTTGGTGGCTTATGGTTTGTGTAGATTGTCAAGTAATTGGAAGCAGTGGGATTGAAATATTGGGGACAAGGTGGTATGTGGACAGACCTCTAGAAATGGACAACTGTGAAAATACTTACATGTTTTTGTGACACAGGGGGATTGAACCCAGGGTGCTCTACCACTGAGCTACACTCCCACCCATTTTCATTTTTTATTGGGATAAGGTCTTGCTAAATTACACAGGGTGCTTCTGGTCTTGAATTTGTGATTCTCCTGCCTCCGCCTCCTGAGTGGCTGGGATTACAGGAATGTGCCTGGCACCAGGCTCAGTAGTTGTAATCTTAAACTGGTAACTAAAGGGTCTTTCTTCTTCCTAATTTTCTTGTTCTAAGAATCTAAGAAAGGATTTACCACCTTTTTCCTGTCCTAGCTTGCTAGCCTAGTTTCTGAAACTATAGGGTTTTTTTTTTCTTTTCTTTTTTCTTTTTCCTAAAGAAGTTGTCATTTTCTTCTCTTTCCTCATTCTGACTACGTTTGGGATTCAAACCTGTCTTTCACACTGATGTTCTTTCTTTTTTAGTTTGGAAAAAAATAATTTCCTGGAGATAGAGTTTTCCAACATAGACTGACTGAATTTCCTTCCTTCCTTCTTTCTTTCTTTCTTTCTTTCTTTCTTTCTTTCTTTCTCTTTCTTTCTTTCTCTCTTTCTTTCTCTCTCTCTCTCTCTCTCCCTCTCCCTCTCTCTCTCTCTCTCTCCTTTCTTCCTTCTTTTATTAAGACAGCTTTAATGAAATATAATTCACATACTATACATTTCATAACTTAAAGTGTATAATCAATGATTTTGGTATATTCACAGAGCTGTGCAACTATTATTTTAGTCAATTTTAGAAATTTTTCATAATCCCCCAAAGAAGGCCTATTCTCTTAGGTGTAATCTCTCACTCCCACCCCTAGCCCGACACAACCACAAGTCTGTATAGATTTGCCTATTCTTGACATTTCAGATAAACAGAATAATAAACATACATGCTCTTTTGTGACAGATTTCTTTCATCACGTAGCATAAACTTTTTTTAAAAATAAGGTTGATGACTATTAGCCATTTTTAAAAGAATGTTATCAAATGTTTGACCCTATAACTACAGTACATAAAACATCAGAATTGGTAAATATAAGTCCCTTCTAAAAGTAGAGTTCTAATCTTTTAGAAAAATATTTTTTTCACCAAGCAATAAATAGAAACTGTGACAATAAATAAGCAATAAAGATGTACAAAATCTAAGAGCTAATTTTTTTTTCACCAAGCAATAGGTAAATAAAAATAAAAATAAGCAATAAAGGTGTACAAATCTAACAGAACAACCTTTTAAAAGTAACCTTTGCATTTAGCTTCTGCATGTAAGTGAAAGCATGAGATATTTGTCTTTTTGAAACTGAGTTATTTCATTTAAGATGATAATCTCCAAGTCCATTCACTTAACTGCAAATGCTGTAATTTCACTCTAAGACTGCATAATATTCAAATCCATTCTTCTGTGGAACGACATCTAGGCTGACTCCATAATCGTGCAGTTATGAACAGTGGCACAATAACTATGGAAGTGTGAGTGTTTCTATGATATAAAAACTTTTAGCTTCCTTAGGGTATATACCTAAAAGTGGAATTGCAGGATCAAATGATAGTTTAATTTTTAATTTTCTAAGTAACCTCCATACTGCTCCATACTAGTACAACAGAGGTTGTACTAGTTTACAATTCCACCAGCAGTTTAAAAGAGTACCTTTTCCTTACATCCTCGCCAGCACTTATTTGTTTTGATGATGATAGCCATTTTAAGAGGAGTAAGATGAAATCTGAATGTAGTTTTGATTTGCATTTCGCTAATAGCAAAGGAAATTGAACATACTTCATATGTCTATTGGCTATTTGTATGTCTTCTTTTGAAAATCGTTCAACTCCTTTGCCCATTTGTTAATTGGATTGTTCATTTTTGGTGTTTAATTGTTAAAACTTTTTGTATATACTTAATATTAAACCTCAGTCAGATGTATAGATTGCAAAGATTTTCTTCTATTCTGTAGGTTCAATTTTCACTCTATTAATTGTATTCTTTGTGGTGCAGAAGCTTTTCAATTTTGTGTTATCCCATTTATCAATTTTATCATGATTTCCTGGGCCATTGGAGTTATGTTAAGAAAGAACTTATACCCATGCCTTAAAATGTACTACTTAATTTCTCTTCCAGTAGTTTCAGAGTGACTGGTTTTAGATTGAGACCTTTGGTTCATTTTGAATTGATTTTAGTCCAGCGTGAAAGGTATAGATTGATTTCCATTCTTCTACATGTGGACATCCAGTTTACCCAACACCATTTACTAAAGAGACTACCTGCTTTGCATTTTATGTCCTTGGCACTTTTACTGAAAATCAATTAGTTATAAGTGCATGAGCTTGTATCTGGATCTTCTATTCTATTCCTTTGATCATTATGTCTATTTTTGTGCCAGTACCAAGGCAGTTTTTGGTATTATGGCCCTCTCACAAATTTTTTTTTTTTTTTTTTCGGTACTGGGATTGAACCCAGGGCCTTGCGCCTGCATGCTTTGCAAGTGCTGGACCACTGAGCCGCGCCCCCAGCCTATTTTATTTTATTTTTTTTTACCTTTTGAGACAGGGTCTCGCTAAGTTATGCAGACTACCTCTGGTCTTGAAGTTGTGATCCTCCTGCCTCCTGAGCCGTTGGGATTATAAATGTGCGCCGCCGTGCATGGGCCTGTCACAAAAATTAAAATTTGGTATTATGATACCTGCTGCTCTGATTTTACTGGTTAGAATTGTTTTGGATATTCAAAGTCCCTTATGTTTCCAAAATAAATTTTTGTTTAGTTTTATCAATTTCTGCAAAGTACTTAGTTGAGATTTTAATGGGAATTATGTTGAAACTGTAGAATGCTTTTGGAAGGATAGCAATTTTAACAATGTTAATTCTCCCAACCTATAAGCAAGGGAGATTCCTCCATCTTCTAGTATCTTCTTCCATTTCCTTCTTTAGTGTTTTAAAATTATGACTAAAAAGACCTTTAGAATGTTTAGTTAGATCACTTCCTAGATATTTCATATTTTTACAGGCTATTATAAATGGGATTACTGATTTACTTTCTTGTTCCCCCTGTTCATTATTGCTGTATAAGAAGCAATTGATTTTATATCCAGCCACACTACTGAAAGAACTTATTAAATCTAAACTTTTAATGGAGACTTTAGCATCTTTGCAGTGTAGTATCATGTTGTCAGCAAGTAAAGATAATTTAACTTCTTCCTTCCTGAATTATATCCCTTTTATTTCCTTCTCGTGCCTGATTGCTCTAGCTAGGAACTCAATCATTATATTAAATAAGAGTGGCCAGAGTAGATATCTTTGCTTCATTCTGGATTTAAGAGAGACAATGCTTTCAATTTTTCCCCATTTAGTATAATATTGGATGTAGGCTTGTCATATATAGCCTTGATGATGTTAAGAAATGTTCCCTTAAGTTCCTAATTTCTTCAAAACTTTTATCATGAAAAGTTGTTGGAGTTAACAAATGCTTTTTCTGCATCTATCAACATGACCATGATTTTTGTCTTTGAGTCTATTGATGTATTGTGTTACATTTATTGATTTGCATATGCTGAACCAACCTTGCATTTGCTAGATAAAGTCCACTTGATCGTGATGTGTAATCTTCTTTATATATTGCTGTATTCCATTCACAAGCATTTTGTTGAGAATTTTTGTGTCTATGCTCGTCAAGGAAATTGGTGTATAATTTTCTTTTTTGTTGAGTCTTTGGCTTCCAAAGACCTTATGTTCTCACTCATTTGTGGGAGTTGAATCTTACTTAAAGGAAGAAAAAAACTACACATAAGTAGATATATAATAATAAATAAATAGACTTAGCAAAGAAGGGAAAATATAAGCAGAGTAGAAAGGAGGGAGGGGACTAGCAAAGGAAAGTGAAGGTGTAGAAAGTGGGAAAGGGAAGGGAAACAATGTAAAAGGATAAAGGGGGAGAGGATAATCTCAATGTAAATGATGCAACTTCATGAGTACATGGGGAAAATAGGGGAATATAACCCATAAATGCATAAAAGGAGTTTTACTACATATTAATCAAAAGGTTCCGTAAACTTTGTAAGTTGATGAGAGTATAATCAAGAGTGATGTAATAATTCACAATGGAAGAAGCAAATGTTGTATTAGTATGTACCCTACCAACATTTATCAGTAAATGGAAAAAAGAAAACAACATCTTGTTTGGAATGTAATAGCTCCACTGGGATTTTTACTGCTTCATTTTAAATAGTTGGTATATATCCTGTACCATGTAGGATCTATTCTTCTTTGTTGTTTTTTTGGTACAATGTACTTTTCCTGACCACAGGAAAAGGATCATAGGATTTTAAACAGGAAGTTTTAAATCATGTTCAAGACATAGGTCATTAATTCAGAATTATGTTGAAGCTACAAAGTAGAAATGATTCTAGATGCTTATCATCAAGCCATTTCAGCCTACTCCCTTAAAACTTCATCTTCATCCCTTCCCATGTAAATATCACCCATTTTATAGCTATTGTCTTATTTAACAAGTGACTTTTCAATAAAATTTTATGAAGAATTGTTTTTTCCACCTATGTCTAGCTTTAGAGGTTCTGCCTTCTGAGGTCTCTAAAGAAGTGAAGTTATCATTCTGATTTAAACTCCCAGAAATACCCTCTCTCAAATCCAGAGTGGAATCTCTCTACACACAGAATGTATTTCTTCTCACTGAGTTTTAGGTTCTAGAAAAACCTATCTTAATCCCCAAGGGAATCTTATTCTTTCTAAACAGTGACTGGGCTCTGAGCCTTAAGTGACTGTAGCTAATATTTAAACACTAAAGCTTGTGAAGCCACACTAAATAACTGCCAAAACCCCTGATGGCACTAGCTGCAGGAGACACTAAAATACTGGGCTCCCCATGTAGTTCTTTGCCATAAAAATGCTACTTCTATGACTAGGTATAAGACCATGTGCTTATGACCAGACCAAAATGCTTATGTCAATACCAAGGGTGCTAATCTAAGTAATACTATTTCTGAGTTCTTAATAAATTGAATGGGCTAGGGTTTAGCTCAGATGGTGGAGTGCTTCTTCTGTGTTTTCTGAGGCCCTGGGTTTGATCCCCAGAATAGCAAAAATGGGAGAAAGACCTGGCAGCCCACTCCCAAAACAATATCAAAACAATCAGCTATCAAAAACCCTATAAATAGCAGAGAAGCAAAGACAGTGACAGGCATGGCACAGTGTCAGGGAGTGTTTGGTGCTGCTATACCTAGGGACCTATGAGTTGGACCTGATTCAACATCACCTAACAACAAGCAAACAATAAGTTGAACACAGGAAAAGGAGGTAGAGTGCACCTTGCAGTAGAGTTTCAGCCTTGATGGCTTGGTAGCACCTGATAAGCAGTAATAGATAGTTGAGATATGCCTTGGTTGGAATGAGGCCTCTTATCTCCTCTTTTCCTCTCAATCTAGGTCTTGTTCACCATGTGTAGAGGGAGTTGTTTCTGCAGAGCACACATATTTCCAAGGCAACTATTTAGAGAAAACATGACTGTTCAATATCCCAGTGTCTGGCAGAATGGAGAGGCCAATGACAAGAGGCTGGTGTGCTGTTGACCTTTCAGTGCTGTGCCACACACCCAACCCCGTCAGAATGGTAAGTGCATGTCAGACTCTTCTGTCTTCTCAGACAGATTTGCTTTTATTCCAGTGAGGAAGAATGGGGAAAGGAACAGAAAGAGGTTGTAGAAATATCTGTTCTAATACTGCTCCTTCATCTCCATGGCAATTTGAAAGAGGAAGCTTGTGTTTCCCCAGAAGATTCCAGCTGAGATGAGGACAAAGCCTGAGTTCTGAAAACAGCATTCTCATTGGAGGTTGCTGTGGGTGGATATAAAACATATTAGAAGACTATTTTTAAAACTTCGAAAGCTCCATTTTAGCTGATAAATTCCTTTGCAAATAGTCAATGGATTAACCTTTTTGAGTTTATTATAACGTAAGATAAGGTATTTCTCCAGCTTGGTTCCCTTGAGCCCATCTTGGAAATGGGAAATCTGGCTTACACAGAACCAAGTGCAGCTCTCAAAGTCAAACAGCATACTAACAAGCTAAAATGTCTTTATGTACCGAATCTGCTTACTCTGACACACATCAAACAGGGTCGTCCATATGCCTTTCTCACGCAGAAAGCTGTGGGGTGTCTAACAAACTACTGAACGACTGTCATGGTGTGGATGAAAGCACAGTCTTCATGAGGCAGCTCTTCTATCAACAAAGATTTTTCTGAGGAATTTTTTTTTTTTTACTATATGCCATATGATGCTGAGATAAGTCCTTGGGATATAACAATAGGTATGGCATAGTACTTACCTTTGTTGTAGTTTGAATATCCTGTAAAGGTCCATGTATTAAAGCCTTCATTGCCAGGGTAGAGCTGCTGGGAGGTGGTGGAACATTTAGGAGGGGAAGGCTTATGGTAAATCCTTCGGTCATTGGGAGTATGCCCTAGAAGGGGTTGTGGGATGCTGGCCCATCCTCTCTTTTTGTCTTTCTTTCTTTCTGTTTCCTTGCTGATAAGTGGGTTTGCTCTCCTGCACACTCTCTACTCTTGCCTTCTGGAACCCCCTCCAGAGGCCCAAAGCAGTGGGTCTACCTGGTCTTGATTATAACCTCTACAACTGTGAGCTAGATAAATCCTTTTCTCTCTATAAATTAACTATCTCAGGTATGACATGATAGTAACTGAAGCTGACTAACATACCTTCTATAACTTTATCATATTGAGTAAGCATAATATTTTATTGGTGCTTGTTGTTAAGTGTTGTCAAGTTGGGCCTGACTCATAGTGCCCTATGTACAACAGAATGAAACATTTCAGAGACTGTGCCATGCCCAGCACTATGTCAGATTTTCTCTGCTAATCATAGACTTTTCAGTGGTGGATTGTTTTGGGGATTGCTTTGGAAGTGGATTGTGATGTTCTTCTCCTAGTTTTTCTGTGCTCGGGATTGAACCCAAGGCCTCAGAAATCACAGAGTAGCACTCTACCTACTGAGCTAAACCACAGCCCAAACATAATATTGTTGTTGTTGTTGTTGTTAGGTGCTTTTGAGTCAGTGTCCGACTCATAGCAACCCTACGTACAACAGGGTAAACACTATTATCAATGATTATGTGCTATTCATTGGATTTTCAATGGTGAATTGATTTTTGGGAGTGGGTGGCTAGGTTTTTCTCCCAAGCCTATAGTATCTGGTGTTCCCAGGTATTCTCCCATCCAAGTACTAACCAAGCCCAACCCTGCTTAACTTCCAAGATCTGATGGGATCAAATGCCACAGTGCTACGACTACAGGCAAACATATTAGTTTTTTAAAAGACAATCTTTATAAATTTACACAAGATTGGGGTTAATAAACACAATAAGAGTTCTTTTAAAGAACATCTTGTTAGTCTACAGATCTGGCCACAACATAGATCAGATTGGAATCCTCCTCTGGGCATCTGTGTCATTGTAACACAAGAAGAATCAGCAATGCTTTCCACAGGGATATGTCATATCACATGGCCTTTATCAGAGTGATACAAGATAAAACACTATTGTTCATGTATGAAAGGGAATATGCTAGTAGGTGGTCCTGATAAATAGTTTTAGATGGCTGAATATAGGCTTAGAATAAAGCCTTTTATTTATGGGAAATCTAAGTAGCATCTTCCCTCTTTCTATTCTCCTTCTCTTTTTCTTATGCTATATATGCATCCTTGTATTAATTATTTTACCATCAGAGCCCCCACATGTCTGTCAGTTTGCCGTAGGTGCTTGCGTGTTGTGATGAGGCTGAGAGCTCTGCCACTGTAACCTTAGACATGAGCAAGGTTACCCAAGGTGGACAGGTTTTCAGCTGAGCTTCCAGAATAAGACAGACTAGGGAGTAGGACCTGGTGAGCCACTCCCGAAACAACTAGCCATTGAAAACCCTATGGATAGCAAAGAAACACTGTCAGATATAGTGCCTGAAAATGAGGCCTCCAGGTTGGAAGGCACTCAAAAGACTACTGGGGAAGAGTTGCCTCCTCCAAGTAGAGTATACCGTGATGAGGGAAATGGAGTAAAACCCCAGGGTGCTCAACGTGATGATGTGACACGACTCAAAATGAGGAGAAA
>VMDO01020806.1:0-36775 GCA_007922755.1 Pedetes capensis
TGAAAGCTCTTGCCTTTTCTGTTACTCAAACTACCTTGTAATTATAAGGCTTCATTTTAAAATTATGATACATGCATTCATTTAGAGTATGCTCATCTGTGATTTACACAATTTGTTCATGCGTATGCTTTCTCTTAGGGAGAAGGACTTGGCAGCCCAATCCTGACACAATCAGGCATTGAAATCCCTATGAATAGCAGAGTAACACTGAAATAGTTCCAGGCATCCACAGTGTGGAAGAGTGTTTCCTTCTGTTGTAGATAAAGTCTCTGAGTTCAACCTGACTCAACAGCACCTAGCAGCAAAAATGCTTTCTCTTGACACTTTCACCTTATTTTATATTTCAACTCCTAATATTGATTATGGTCCTTCCCTCTCTCAGTCATTGTATGATTTTATATTTTTATCATCTATAAGAAATCTGGTCTGCAAATTGTATTTCCACCATCTTCATGGGATCACTGACCTATATACAAGCCAGATTTTGAATTTGTGGCATGGAACTCATTGAATTCCTCTTCACCTCTATATCTTCTTTGGATTTTTCTGCATCTATTCACCTCACCAGTAACAAAGTCTTGAAAGGCTATGATCTTGAGACCCATAATGCCTCAATGTGACTCAATTTCCACCACAAAAATTCCTTCATATTCTCCTTCTTCAAAGTGTTCCCATGACTCCTGGGCAATCAGTTCCTCACTATGTATGACCTACACTTGTGAAATTACCTTCTGCTCATCTATTCTTTCTGACCCATTCTACATACTTACATGAGAATATTTGCTTTGGGCCTAGGCTGCTGTTTCATTCTTTTTAAGTCTTCTCTGAATCTCAGTATTTGATCCTGGTCAGAGTTTAGACTCCTAAGATTCCCATATGATCCATCATCTCCATATGGAAGAAAGACCATTCAGCAGGGAGAAAATGCCTATTAGGAAAATCTTCCCAGAGGGTATCTGGAATGTACTTTGTAAAAATGGAAATTCTTAATATGTCAGAGATTTCAGATAGAAATGCAGATTTCTGGCTTCTTATTTGAACTGTGATTATGCCCGGCCCATACTCCCAGAGGCCTCATTCAGCACACGCTCTTCATTCAGAGGAACTGTGGCTCATGAGTTCACATGGTTCTGGCCAGGTTCAACCTACATGTGTGCAAGGTGGACACCTTCAGCTTTACCCCTCCTCTGACTTACTTTGCTCTGGATAATAGGAGTTTGTGATCACATGTTCAAATGTCTTACTGGATAGGCAACAACTCCTCTCCCAATCTGGCCACAGTCTGCACTTTGTTATGGTATTTTTAAATGAATACACACACACACATATATGTATATATACACACATACACATATATATGTATATATATACACTCAAGAATACATACACACATGCACATCTGACATATATGTACACTGTTAATAGGAAGACTACAAGTAAGTATTCATGTGCTTAACATCATAAAGAACAAGAATTTACCCAAACTTTTAAAGTTTTTGGTTCAGCTGTGACTTCAACTCCTCCTGCTCCTTACCTAATACATCTTAGACTTTGTGTTAATTCTCCTCAGTGCTCCTGTTTAGGTTTAGCTTAGGATCATCTTGCATATATTGCTGTACAACTTCCTTTTTACTCATTCATTACTACATTCTATAATACAGGCATATTGTATGAGTAGCTTCAAAAATTATTTTTCACTATTACACAGAATTATATGTACATCATAAATGACTTATTCATTCTAATGTCAAAAGCATTTTGGAGGATCTTTGACTTTTTTACATTACGAAGAATGCTACTATTAATGTATCTAAACACATCTGGATTATGAGTGCAAAATTTTCTCTAAGACACACAAAAGTAGTGAAATGTTGGACATAGTGAATATGCACATCCATTTTACAAAGCAATGTAAAATGATTTATTTTATCAAGTTTGATTTTAATCAATGGAATTCCTTGGTACCTAGATTTCTAGAACTTTTCAGCAGCAAGTCTACATTCTGTTGAGAACTAAATCCATTCTCTGGCTACTGCAGCCGCCTATACCTAAATTTTAGAGGCACTTTTCCTTACAGATCATTGTTCCAAAGATAAATATTCCCAGAATTGTGTGTCTCAAAAATGTACCTGTACAGCAAAAGTCACTCCCTACCTCTTGCTACCCATTGCAGGCCTCTGTGACTTTGGCCTTTCCAACTTGCATCTGGATCCTGGTGTCCTTTCCTGGCTGCAGACATCTGAGACCCAGAGCCTCCAGTCCTGGCTTCCATAACCCCAGTGGTCACATGCCAGCAGGAGCAAATTTCACTTATGATTTTGATTGCTGACGTTTGCTTCTGATGGTCCCTGACAAACTATGTTATATGAAACCATGTATTTCTTACCAGTGCTCTAGCTGTGTCTCCTTGCTGTGAATGACACATCTTCAGTCTAGAAACCCACCATAATTGGTTACGGACTGTTTAGGACATTGACATGTGTGTTCCTGAGTAAGCTTGAATTACAATTTTATCTTTCTTATACTGCCCTTTTATGGTCTTGGTATTAATTTTATAGTAGGTTATTTAATGAGCTGGGAGGATTTTTTCTGAAGAAATAGGTAATATCAGAATCATGCATTCTTTGAATTTAGTAAAAATTTTAACTTCTAGTGATTATATCCTCCTGATGATATATCTTTAAAGCTCATATAATCTTTTAGATGATTTTATTGAATCAGATTTATTTTTTATTGGATCAGAGTTATTGAACTTGAATCAGATTTATATTTTATTGGAATTTTTCTCTTTAAATAAAGATTTCAAATATATTGGTAAACATACCCATACGTAACTACTTAGTGAGCATTGTCTTTTATGTCAAAGATGTTTATATCAGTGAAAACTGCTATTTAAAATCCCTTCATTCTCCACATATATATTCTGGGGGGTCACTAGTAGAGTAACTATACTCTCAAATTAACTCCAATAAACAGAAGACATGCACCAGTATGCAAACTATAGTCTAAATGTTGCCTTTGGTTTTATAATTTCCCATCTTTTATTAACTTCAAAGTCTTGAAAGCCTTTTAGTTCTTATGGATCTCATAGTTTTTGAATCTTTGTCCAGCCATCTCATTATCTTTTATCTTTCTTATTCAACACCTATGTGTTTACTGAATATTGAAATTTCATGGAGCTTTTGTAGATTTTCTATCAGAGAACACCCTATAACACCCTATAATAGAGAATTATTTTCATTCTCTATTTTCCCCATTTTGATAACATCTGCCTGAGTAACAGTATCTTTGCACTACATTAATTAATTAATTTACATTCATTATTAAGTGATTGTTAATTTCTTAAAGTATCAACTTAATGACTATGAAACTTTATTTTATATTTACTTACTGCTTCTTATTCATTGAATGTTTGAATTGGTATTTTACCAGGAAAAAAGATTTAATCTTAGGTAGTTGTTGTAATGTGCCACTGAGGTTGGTCCAACTCATAGCCACCATATGTACAACAGATGAAACATTTCCTAACATGGTGCCATGCCTGGCACTATGTCAGGGCTTCTATGCTATTCATGGTTTCCAATGGCTGATTATTTCGGGTGTGAACTTCCAAGTCCTTCTCTCATTTTATGCTGTGCTAGGAAGTGAACCCAGGACCTCAGAGAGCACAGCGCAGCACTCTAAAAACTGAGTTAAACCCAGCCTTGGGTAGAACAGTGTAAATCTCAGCCCTTCCATTCAAAAGAGGGGAAACCTTTCATATTTTACACTGTTAAAATATGAAACATTTAAGACTTCTATAGGCACGATCCTGGCCTTTCAAAATGCACTAGTGTTTCTGAAATGAACACAAAAGTAGAACTTCAATAAATATTTGTTGTTGTTTCAGTGTATCCTCAGACATTTACTTCTCCTGCTCCCACTTCATTGAATTCACATCCCACTGGTTCCTTATGCTCTACAGCAGCCACAGGGGTAGAGGGAAGTTAGTCTGTGACATATTGAGAACTTACCTCCAAGAAGTGGTCATGAAAAAGGAGACCAGGGGGCCCACTGTTCAAAGGCTCATTCAGCATGGAAGACAAAATTGTAATTTAAGTATCAAATCCGCTAAGCTGCTGTGCTTCTGACTTTTAAAGCAAACTCATACTACCAAATTATGTTATCTAACATCTCTTAAACATTATTAGGGAAAAGGAAAATATATATTTTATTTAATGTCTCACTATTGGTTTACTTTTTACAAGTGAAAATACACTTCAAAATGAATGTTTTTAGAAATGGCCTTTGGACACTAAATGCTCTGGAGAAGAAAAAGTTCATTTGTTGCTACCAAACTTAAGTAACCTTGAGTCTAGACTCTTCAGATTGATTCTAAACTAGTGATAAATAAGCACAAAGAGATGAACCAGGAAATGTGCTAGCAATATTGCCAGTAAACCTTGTGTTTGAAGCACATTATATACAGATTGATAAATGATGAGTCATATTCTTCATGTAATGCTTGCCTCCACTTCCTTCATATGTTTAGATCTTTTTCAGTGCAGCTTTTTCAGTTGCAGCTCACTGGAGGGGTTTCTGCTCATCTGATTATTTCAATAATCAAGAAAATCCAGAAACATGAGTTTTAATTGTTCAAATTTTTATTTTTGCAATAGTGGAATGTTGAATCCAGGGCCTCGTACATATTTGTAAGCACTCTACAACTAAGCTGCACCTAAGCACAATTTATTTTTTATCTTGAGACAGGATTTCACCCCAGTCCTTTCTTGATATTTTTATATTTTATTTTGAGGCAAGGTTTCCCTAAGCTGGACAGGCTGCCTCTTGCCTGAACTTGCAATTTTCCTATAACTACTTGCCAAGTCATTGGGACTGCAGGTGTGCATCACTGGACCTGGCTGTCCAAATTTTTTTAAAACATGGGCCAAGTATATTTTATCCAAAAGTCAGTAGAAAATATAAAATATTGAGCTGACTATTTCATTTACAAATAAGACTCTATTGACTTAATATTGTTTGAGGAAGCACATTAAGGTTATGCAGAATATGAATCCCAATGATGCAGGTCATCTTTGTGATATGCTTGTCTCAGTTGCATTCTGAACCTCAGATGATGGAGGCTATGATTAAAGTTAAACGTGTGCATCAGGGCTGTATACTTTCACCATATCTCTTTAATTTATATGCTGAGCAAATAATCCAAGAATCTGGACTTTATGAGGAAGAACATGGCATCAGGATTGGAGGAAGACTCATTAGCAACCTGCATTATGTAGATGATACAACTCTGCTTGCTGAAAGTGAAGAGGATTTAAAATACTTACTGATGAAGATCAAAGAACATAACCTTCAGTGTGGGTTGTGACTAAACATCAACAAAACAAAAATCCTTACAATTAGGTCAATACGCAACTTCACAATAAATGGAGAAAAGATTGAGGCTGCCCAAGTCACTTGTTGTACTTGACGCTATAATCAACACCCATGTAAACAGCAGTCAAGAAATCAAAAGACACATTGCTTTGGGAAAAGCTGTGCCAAAAGATCTCTTTAAAGTATTGAAAAGTAAAGATGTCACATTGAAGACGAAGGTACTCCTGACTCATTCCATGGTATTTGCAGTCTCATGGTATGGTTGTGAAAGCTGGACATTGAACATAGGAGACAAGAGAAGAATTAATGCTTTTGAATTAAGGCGCTGGAGACGATTATGGAATATACCATGGGCTGCCAAAAGAACCAACAGATTTCTCCTAGAAGAAATGCAACCAGAGTGCTCCTTGGAAGCAAGGATGGTTAGACTGCTTCTTATGTATTTTGGACATGTAATCAGGAGAGACCAGTCCCTGGAGAAAGGCATCATGTTTGGGAGAGTGGCAGGTAAACTAACCAAAGGAGAACCCTTCACCAGATGGATTGACACAGTGTTTGCAATAATAGGCTTAAACATAAATAAGATTGTTTGCCTGGCACAAAATCAGGGAGTGTTTCGTTTCTCTGTACATAGGGTCACAATGAGTTGGACTTGACTCAACTACATCTAACAGCAACAACATGCCAATAATTACAACTGACATTTTAAAACACTTCATTTGTTTTCTCTGTAATCCACACAAGATATTGATATTGTATAATTAAAGGAAACTCATGTTTATAGAAGTTAATTAATTTTTGAAACATCAAATAGCTAGTACATGATAGAACTATGCTTCCTCCAGGCCTGTATCAATCCATAGACCACATCATTGCTGCACATCCTGGATCCCTACTTTGATAATATATAATGCAAAAGGAACTTAAACTTGGGTAGGAATCAGATGTAATTTGAATTTCTACATCTATCTGACTGGGTACTAGAATGCAAAAGTTGGAAAAAAAGGAAAGCTCAGTAGTTGGAAAATATGTCCTTGATGACAGAAACGATGTTGGAGAATGCATGGTAGAATTTTGTCGGACCAATGACCTTTTCATTGCAAGTACATTTTTTCTCACCAACATAAATGGTGACTATATGCATGGAATTCACCAGATGGAACAACCAAGAACCAAGTTGACTACATTTTTAGAAAGAAGTGATGGAAAAGGTCAATATCATATGTCAGAACAAGACCAGGTACTTGCTGTGGACCAGATCATCAAGTGCTGATATGCAAGTTCACACTAAAACTGAAAAAACTTAGAACAAGTGTACTAGAGCCAAGTTATGACCTTGTATATATCCCACCTGAATTCAGAGAACATTTCAAGAACAGGCTTGATGAGTTAGATACTAATGATCATAGACTAGACAGACTTGGATCAAATAAAGAAGATTGTAGCCCATGATTCACAACAACAAATGTAAAAATCACCAAGAATAGTTAAGTAGTGAACCCAGACCCCCAGCTGTATGCTCTGTGGTTATGGTTGGTCCGGGGGTCATTGATATTAGTATGATTATCAGGTTCTTTCAATCAACAATTTAGTTTTGAGGACCAGACAAAAATCACAAGGACCCTCTTCTCCTGAAGATTACAATCAAATAACCTACAAGACGTTGTTTATAACCATATTGTTCTTGTTAGGGGCCACTGGGTCAGGACTGACTCATAGGAACTCTATGTACAACAGACAAAACAATCCCTGACACTGTGCCATGCCTGGCACTATTGTCAGTGCTTCTCTGATATTCATAGAATTTTCAATGGCTGATTGTTTCAGTAGTGAGCTGCTTTGTCCTGCTCCCCAGCCTTCAGCACCTGGTATCCCCATATCACCAGGCAGTCTCCCATCTAAGTACTAACCAGGCCAGAACTTGCTTAGCTTCTGAGATCTGACAAAATTGGATGCCAGGGTTGTATGGCTATGTACACACACACACACACACACACACACACACACACACACACACACACGGAAAACAAGAGTAGAAGTAAGTGCTATATAAACAGAGTGTGATACCTTGAATGTATATAAAAGACTTGTACTAGTCTGGGATTCATGAGTAAAAGCCTTTAGAGAAGTGAAATTTGAACTATGATGTTCAGAATTTACTAAGTGGATAAAGAAGTTTAAACATTTTATGTGAAAAGGTCATGTAAATATCCCATGATAAGAGGGAAACAGAATGATTTTAAGGAATTTTTCAAAAAGAGCAAAATGGCTGCAGTGTGTGTGTGTGTGTGTGTGTGTGTGTGTGTGTGTGTGTGTGTGTGTGTGTGAAGGATTGTAGAACATGTGGTAGAAGAAGGGGCTTGTGTGCCCTTTATAGATGTTCAGAAGTTTTCATAAAAGTGTTTCATGAGTGGAACTGTAATATTTTCATTTAAAAACATCCCTCTGTCTCCAGTATGGAGAATCCATTGATGTTCAGGAGGAAGAACACTGGATAGAGATTGGTCATTAGCTAGGTTGGTCATCTTTCTAACTGGAATTTCTACTTATCCAAAATATGTTGTTATTATAGCAGGACTGAAATGATAACAGAAAGATTTGCTATGTGCTTAACTATTTTTTCTTTATGGATTTAATATTTGAAGAATAAGCTTGTTTGGCTTCACTTTGCTCATGGTAATTTTAAATGCTTCTTCAGAAAAAATGGAGTAATCTTTTTCCTACACAATTTTTATATTGTGGAGCCCTAACAGGATTTCAGGGTTTTTGTTTCAGAGCACTCATGTCTCATATTTTTCCTTTATCTTCTTGTGAATAAAAGAAGCATAGTAGTGTCCTCATAGCCATAGATAAAATGCCCCATGGCCCTGAATGGACAGCCAAAACCACATGTAGTATCAAATCCTCTGTGTACTTTTTCCTATGCATGCAACCTATGACAAAGTTTAATTTATAAAATAGGCACAGTAAAAGATTAACAACAATAGTAATAAAATAGAAAAATTATAATATTAAATCATAATAAAGATAATTCATAACTTATGAATTGCTTATGTCTAGAATGTTTAATATTTTCAGACTGTAGTTCATCATGGGTGACTGAAACTCTAGAAAGTCAAGACAAGTATGAGTGTTACTGATGTAAACACACATTGTTTGTACCTGACCAGCTCTGGGCTCTTCAGGAAGGACAAATGGAAGGCAACAAGGACAACATGGAAGGCAACGAGCGTCATCCAGATCCCCAATTCTGCCAACAAGCTCCCCTTTCATCAATATCCACATGGCAATGCTGCCTAATACAAAAGTGGATAAGTAGTTTTGTTACCTTTGTGTAAATATATTTTGGTGCTTAAGATAGATTTCAGGAAATATTTTCACTTTAAATTATGTTTTCCTTAATGTATCCCAGACAGTTACCTTAATGAACAGACAGCAGATGTGACCATGGTTGAGGGGAAGAGAAATGAACAATGTCATGATCACTGAGAACATTTGTGTTAGGGGCAGGGTAGGGGCCATCTACGGAGATGAGGTATCACATTTGCTTTCTTCATATGTCCAGGGACATTTAGTTGTTGCCTCTCATTGCAGCTGCACTGTCACATAAGCACATCCTGTCTTTTTCATTGAGAATATGTTTGCTTTCTAGCAATGGAGCTCTCCTCTTTGTACATGGTTGACTGAAGCCTCAGCTCTCTGGAATCACTGGATTCTACCATGGTTTTGACTTTAATTGAGGACACAGAAAAACAAATACATACCAGCCAATATGGCTGAATAAAATGATAACTAATGGAGATATGAATTTTGCACTCCAGTTTCTCACATAATCCTAAATGGACTATAAGTATGTTTAATACTGAGAACCATATGTTACATTTGTGGTTTAGACTTGGTTTCCAAGAATACCCAGCATAGTATAATGAACATATTACAGCCATGCCACATCCTAACTGAATATACTGGTGGAGGAAGAAATGAAATAAATATTTTACTCCTTTGTTAATGACATAAGTCAATGAAATGGACAGAGACATGAAAAACAATTTTTAACTTTGCCACATGGAAGAGAATTGAGAACTCAGAGCTCAAAACACATTCAGTAGTCACATAAATGATAGGCTGTCTACCATGGTTAAGAAAAAATGGAATGACCTTTTGTCTCCTTTTAAAAGCCAGTTCCTGTGTTCCTTTATTCAGTGTCACTCACGGGGCATGTTAAGAACTGGAAAAATATGTCAAGTAGTCATTCCACCAACTGCCAAAATTGTTGTTTGGTTGTTGAGTTGCTTAAAAAATTTGACCAGTTCAAGAGTTTGTAACTTTTTCTTAAAGGACCTGATGGCATTATTGTAGGCTTTGGGGACCACATTGTCTCTGTCACAACTATTCACCTCTCCAGATATAGCATGAAAATAGTCATAGACAATGTACAAATGAATGAGTATAGTTGTGTACCAAATAAAATTTATTTATAAAAACAGTCCACCATCCCACAGGCCATAGATAGCTGACCTATCAATTACTTTATTTATAACAAAATGCATCCATGTAATGTTTAATTTGTGTTTATTATGCTGTCTGAAAAAAAAGCCTAAAAGCATATTTAAAAATACTATCTAGATGAGGTGAAATATCAGCCTAAGAGAGTTGATGTTCTATTTTCAATCCTGGTAAGGCAATAAGAAGAGCTCTTACCTGAGGTTGAAGGAGTTTATTAAATCAGAATGTTTGTGAGTACTTGGAATGAACCCAGAAGAACGTTTCTGAAACACCATTTAAATTGTGGTACACACACACACACACACACACACACACACACACACACAATGGAATATTACTCAGCAATAAAGAAGAATAAAAATATGTCATTTGCAAAATGGATGGAACTGGAGAACATCATTTTAATCAAACTAATCCCGTCCCAAATAGAGAAATACCATATGTTCTCACTTATATGTGAGAGTTGAATCAAACTTAAAAGAAGAAATATATATATATGTATATATATATGTATATATATATACAGATTTACAAAAATGAGCAATCATACTTATCTAAGAAGGGAAAATATAAGCAGAGTAGAAAGAAGGGGGGAGTAGTTTAACAGGTGGCAGCAGAGTTTAGGGAAGGGGAGAAAGGGAGGGGAAATAATGCAGAGGGGCAAAGAAGGAGAGAAAAATATCACAATATATTATACAACTATATGAATACCTGGGGGAATAGGAGAAAGGAAAAATAAATGAGAATATAATCTATGATTATATATGATTTTTAGTACATATTAATCAAAATTTCTACTTTTTTCCCCTCATTCCTTCTCTTCTTTAGCTTAAATGGTTCTATAAAATATGTAAGTGCATGAATGAGTAACCAATAGTAATATAACAGTTGTATAATGGATAGAGCAAAAGACTTAGTACTCTGTACCCCACTAACGTTTATTAATAAAATAGAAGGAACTAAATTAAAAAACTAAAAATAAAACACCACTTACAGTAATTAAAGTTAGATGTACAAGTCAACAAAATGTGTTGAGATGAGGAGATAGTCAATGAAACACAAAAAAGAGTAATTCAGAGTGAAATGAGCTGGGTTTTGATATACAGTCATGTCCAAATCTCAGTTGATCATCTTTCTTCTCCATCTGTGGTCACAAATGTAGCGAAAGTTTCAGAAAGACAGAGGCAAGAACATAAACACTTATATTTTACAGGAAGGATTTATATTTATTTTCTTCTTCCTCCAGCTTTTGCTTATTCACTTAGCATAATATATCATAGAAGTATCTCAGGGCATAGTCTCTGCCATCAAGATATTTGAAGTCTAGTTGGCAAGATACTATCCATCAATATGAAATAGACAGATACATTACATGTTAGTTTGGATGATCTCAAATGGTGCTCTGCAGAAGGGTTTCACAGATTTTAATACACATACGAACTGCCTGGCAGTTTTTCCACAATGCAGATTATGATTTCCTAGGTCTGGGGGAGGGGGTGGGTATGATACTGCATCTGTATCAAGCTTCTGCATAAAGATGAGTTTCTTAATGCAGGGATAACACGAGCTGCAATACTCCATGCAGTTTAGGAGTGATTATGAAGGATTTGGTGGTCAAGGATTCCTGGATGAAGTGAGAATGGAGCTGTACAAAAATTGGGAATTCAAATTCCAGTGCATACAAATAGGCATGAGGTATGAATAAGTGCATCAGAGTAGATGCAAGATAGCAGGAATCAGTCTGAGACTGAGCCAAACCTGGTATCCATCATGGAGAGTGTAGGTAGTGGATTGGAACAAGAAGCAACAAGACCACCCACCTACACAGTAGTGCAAGCAAGAGGCAGAAAGAGAGATGTTGACTCCTCAGTGTTGCAAGCAGTGTTGGGCAAGGGTCTGGTGTATCCACACAGATTATTGTTAGGTGCCATCAAGTTGGTGTTCAGGTAATAGCGACTCTATATACAACAGGCAAAACACTACTGTCAGTACTTTTCTGCTAGTCATAGAGTTTTCAATGGCTGATTGTTTTCTGGGAATGTGTTTTTAGGTCTTTCACTGAAGCCTACAGCACCTGGTGTTCCCAGGAGGTCTCACATCCAAGTACAAATCAGGATCGACCCTGCTTAGCTTCTGAGATCTGACAGGATCAGATGCCACAGTGGTACATCTCCCAAGCAGTCCCAAACAAGAGGATCTTGCTTCTTTATGGACCCATGGCCACAGGTAGGAGAAAAGGAAAGGCTGAGGGTGGGATGATAGTAAGTCAAAGTGGACCAAAGGCCTCAGCTGGGTCCCCCAGGATAAGAAGGTACATGGAGGTGCCTGGGCTATGTGTACAGATACTCAAACAAGGTCGGTCAGCCTGAGGACTACAGGAGCCTGAGTTCTCTACTACTTCTTCCTGCAGAAAACTGCAGCTGTCTGTTGAGGCACCAAGTCTTGTCTGGGGAAGGCAGATTGCCCTTTGAGTCTTTCTTGACAAAGCCTTCTATTCCCTAGAGTTTGTTCTGGGAACTCATACAATTTCTCCCTGGAGCTGGAATCCTACCCCACCCAGTGTGCCCCAACCCACCCAGTGCCACACTTCCATTGTTGCCAAGAAGGAATCCAAATGTTGCTAGATCTTCCATATTTTTTTAGGGAAGACAATTATTTATCTGTGAAATGCTCTGATTTTCAAATATTGGTGATTATTTTTTAAATGATTATTCTTAGTAACACTTTGACCTCAAAGTATAACATGTCTTTTGTTATCCTAACCCACTGTGAAAGCCCTCTCAATTCATAACTTCTGCTTGAAAGACAGAATCTGGCTGAAAAACAGGAAGCACAGAGTGAAAAAGAAAAAGAAAATCATCCATCCTTTGGGCTGGGCTGGAACTGGCATGAGATGAGGTCAATTACTTTTTACCTATTTATCTCCTAATTGACTCCATATCATAAGGACCCTAGGTCTACTCAAAGCTACCACATCTTAACATCTTGGTAGGAGATTTGTTCTCAGGCAAACAATTGCTGGACTGTTTCTTATTAAAATGTCACAGTTTTCAGAGTTATAGTTCATCACATCCAAGCACCCTAGGAAACGATTGTCCACAACATGAACTCCAAGACCCAAAGTAAAAATGTTTTTCTCTGACATAATAAACATCTCCTTGTGGAGCTGAAGATGAAAAGGAGACATTTATTTTACTGGGCTATTGACTCTACGATGGGATACCTGAAATTCCCAGGGCGGCTCACAATGGAAGTGACAGTGATATGTTTGTGTGTCTTTAAATATGTACCATTGTGAGTTCCAAGCTGAGGAGATAAATCTTTCTGAGGAATAATGGGAGACTTTCTGTTCTTGAAATGAATGGACCTCTGGCTGGCTATTTCTCAGGCTCCAGATATAAGGGCAGGTTTGTCTGCCAATTCCCTCATGGAGAATAAAGATTTGCCAAGGGCCTCTGCTTTAGTGTTGTTCATCTTTCTCTACCTTAGTGCTCCTATTTCGTCAGCCAGGCTCAGGCATTCCGCACTGTATTTGCCAATTACCATTTAAGTTACAGACTGCTTGCTGTCTCCAGTGCCTCCCAATTAGAACTCTCTCTGCCTATTACAAACAGACAAACAACAACAACAAAAAAAACACCTTCTCAAAAATTTTAGCTCTATCTTTACCTTCAACATAATCAGAGGACTCATTTGAAAAATTGTACTTAATTTCCAATTATTTTTAAAGAGAAAATAAATAAGTTGTTGTCCAAAGCTGACCTATCTGTATCACTTGATTCATGTTCATTGCCAGGTTCCTTCATTCTCAGAAGTAGGTCTTTTAGAGGTATAGGCCTGGACCCTGGCCTGTAATGTCTTCTTTCTGTATCTTCTCTGATCATTATTCAGCCTTAGTACAAAATCTATAATTTAATTCTACTTAGAAACTTTTGTTTGTGTCCCTCAGCTCAATCAAGAGTTTCATATTAATTGTTGCAGATATTCTTTAATGTTTGAGGGTTTTTGTGGTGAAGAAATAGTCATATTGTACATATTTGGATTAATTTCCTCAGAAATCTATTTAACAGCTAATATGAATTTATAAATTATTAACAATGCAACATCCATTCATCCACTGGATAATCAAAATCAGTACTACATAACGCATCAACAGTCATTAACACAATAAATTTCCTTGAATTATAAAAGATGATTTGTTTTTAATCAAAGTTTTCTAAGCAAATTAAGAAATAAAAAAGTCTCACTACCTTTCAATAGACAAAAGAAACAAAAATATTGTAATAAGTTTAAAAATCAATGTGTTTACAGTTAAACAAATTATAAAATTTGTTAATAAGATTAAAACTTGTTCTTTATAGACTCTAATTTTATTTTTAAGGTATAGTAGTCATACTAGCTACTCATTGCTATGCCTTTTTAGAATCTCTGTAATATTTCTGGTAGTAAAGAAAAAAAAAAAAATAAAACCCTGGATTAGCCTAGGATTGATTCTTGTCTTCTCCGAGATCTTGGTATATCATCCAATGTTGTCCAGTGTCAAACCACTGATCATTTTAATTATGTCTTGCTTGCTATGGTCAACTATATTTAGTCACACATTCCACAAAGAGTTCAGTTTTTGAATTCTTGTCATAATTGAATTATTAAATCTTTGTCATGACACTTGCAATATTATGATCCATTAACCTTATTTGGTTATGTAATTGAAAATTCACTAAATCCTTGTCAGCATACAGAGTAAGGTCTCAGGGATGTCAGCCACTAATACATGAGGCTTTATACATTCTTGGGCAATTGTCTTTCAAGATACCTTTGGCAAATTCATTTTGGAACTCATTGTCAGGCCTAGTTGGCACATTACCACCAATGACAATTATCTGTCACACTCCTTTTCAATTGGCTTATTTTGTGTTATTATTGGGCTCTGTCAATCAATTGTGTGATCTTCCTCTTTATTGTAAAAAGCTGACTCACCCTTAAAATTGTATATTTACTTCTTCCCAATTCACATCCATTCACATACACACTTATACATAAGCCTCTAAAAAGATAAAACATGTACGTATCACCACCCACTTTTCAACATAATTAAATTTGTATTTATATGTGTAATATTTAACCACTTGTTATACTTAACTTTTTGTATAGACCATATTAGATTTATCATTTTACATATTGCTATGGACTCATATTTCATAAATAACTACATAATTATTCATATCAGTTATTATTAAGGAAGCACAGATTATTTTACGTGGATCAATAGACTCTTCTTTGTTTTCTTAGTTCTCTCCTAATGTTCTTGAAAGTGTTCTTGAATTTTGGCAAACACAGGATAGTCTGTGCCCATCCAAAGAATTCAAGCTACTCTCCAGAGATACTTGATTCCATAAACACAATACGCTATATGGGACCTTTGTAAATATTTTTTAGAGGTGGTATTTCTTCCTGGTGGGCAGAGCTTCCTGTCAAATCTTAGGGCTTGATGGTTGGAGCAGTATTTGAGCTTTGTGCAGTGTATAAACTTTACACATGTGCGGAACAGTCTTGCTGATTCCCTGTCAGTGAAGAACAGTATAGGAGATAAATATTTCATTCAATACCTTTCATTTACATATTCAAATTGGATAATAGTGTTACTGTACTATTTACATCATGTTTACAAGCACAGCTTTCTTTGAATCTTGTGTTTGGCACTGGCTGAGTTTGGGTAGGTAATGACCATGGCCATGCCTGCACTTTTGTATATGGAAAATGGAGGTAATAGTGTCTACCTCAAAAAGTTACTGTGCAAATTAGATGTCAACAAACTTTGTAGTTGCAAACTCTTCCTCATGGAAGTGAAGCTGGGCAGTCCTGGAGTAAATAATTCCCCACAGTGTTTTACATAAGATCAACCCTCAGCCTTTTCTGTCATTTTGGTCTTGAGATAGGATGGAAAAACAGGAAAATCAAGGGGAAAAGGAAATGGAAGAAAGCTCCTCACCCTCAGGTCTGCTTCTGTTCGCCAGTGACTGAGAGTTGAGAATTTCAACACCATTGACAAAATCAGTGGAGACTGCCTCCCTAGGGGCGATGGTTTTTCTGAGACAACCCAGACAAGGATGCTAAAACACCAAATAGACCATGCCTATTTAGGGCCAGAATGTCTGTGACCTCAAGTTTGACCTCAAGTTCATCTTGTCAGCATTCTTCTCTTGTTCTTAAACCTGAACAAAGCACTTCATAAAACCACCTTAAAATTTCATTTGCAAAAGAAAATTCTTTCAGGTAAGAGAAATAAGTAAATCAATTCATATATTTCTTACTTAATTTTTAAACTGTCTGCCTGGTTGTAAATTATATCCTTTGAGCAATGTAACTTCAAAAGCCACAAAATCATGTTTGTAGCTGTTGTTAAGACTCTTAGATATATGCCCCTCTCTCTGAAAGTACTTGCTCAAATTTAAAGAATGTGCTATCTCTTATCTCTAGGAAATAAACTTACTAAGTTTGTTTTATTCTGACTTATGGGATGTAGTCAAGGACGAGGCTTTACCTGAGTGGAGGTCCCTGGGGAAACCTCCTCAGACTGAGCCTGCTGGGGTTGTTTTGGATCCACTCATTTGCTCACTTTGCATGCCTGCTTCCACAGGAATAAAGTCAATCCCTATGATTTTGGACTATTATGTAAGATGAGAATCACCTTGTGCTTTGTGCTGCTTTATCTGCAATTTCAGGTATCATCTCGTGGAAACTCATTGTCCTCTCCGTGAAGTATATGTTAACCACATTTGCTGTACATGACAGATAGATCAGTCTTACCTGTGATAGGAGAGAAGTTTTCATATAGGCTGTGAATTTACTAGTGCTTAGATGCTTCTACTCAAAATGACTACTTTCATCTGTTGACTGAATCCCTAAAAATCCAAGTAAGCCTGTCTTCATTTATCAATTCAATGTTGTTGTTAGGTGCCATCAAGTCAGTGTCTGACTCATAGTGACCCTGTGTACAACAGATGAAACACTATTGTCATGCTTCTCTGCTATTCATGGGTTTTTCAATGACTGATTGTTTTTTGGGAGTGGGTTGCCTGGTCCTTCTCCCAAACCTACAGCACGTGGTCTTACCAGGCGGTCTACCATCCAAGTACTAACCAGATCAGACCTTGCTTAGCTTCTGAGATCTGACAGGATTGATGCCACAGTGGTGTGGCTGCAGGCTATCAGTTGCATATGATGCTTAATACGCAAGTATATTCAAAGCCGAATAAACATACATTCCTTTTTCCCTCACTTGTTTCCTCACTTCCACAAATAAATATCAGGCCACCACTTTGTACCAAGTGTTGAGGCTTTGGAGATAAAGATACAGAAATTACTGGCAAACTTTACAGTCATACTTTTCTAAGATAGCAGAATGGGGCAAAGAAGGCAGTGGTCAGCTATCATAATTGTAGCAGGGGAAGCCTTAGGAAAGCCCCCTGGGATGCCTGAATTGAAGATAGATGGATAAGTAGAACTGCACCAAAGAGACAAGGTAGGAAGGTATTTTATGCAAATCAAGTGGCCAGTACAGAGCATAGAGGTGTAAAAAGCCAAAGCTTGCTTTACAACTTACAACCATAATGAATAACAGTGATTAGTATGTAAAGGGGCTGGGATTTAGCTCAGTTGGTAGAGCGCTGCACTGCAGTCTCTGAGGTCCCGAGTTCAATTCCCAGCACCACAAAAATGGGAGAAGGACCTGGCAATCCACTCCCAAGGCAATCCCAAAACAGTCAGCCATTGAAAACCCTATGTGGGTTGCTATGAGTTGGATACCAACTCGACGGCACCTAACAACAACAACAACAGTACGTAGAGAGAGAGAGAGAGAGAGAGAGAGAGAGAGAGAGAGGGAGTGTGTGTGTGTGTGTGTGTGTGTGTGTGTGTGTGTGTGTATGAGAGGGAGAGGGGTGGGGAGAGAGAGAGAGAGAGAGAGAGAGAGAGAGAGAGGGAGGGCGAGAGAGAGGGAGAGTTATTCATGGTCATCCTCATAGTACTTCCAAAGTAATTTGAATTTGATCGTGAAGAGTATGGGGGATGGGGAACTATTGATAGATTCTGAGTACTGATATGTTCAAATTATGTCTTAAAATATTTTAGCATCAGATTAAATGATTCTTCTGTTTTCCTTTTCTCAGAGCAATGAGTAGTATGCTAAAGACAGTCACTAAGAGAGTGTAAAGTCCACAAATAAATGTCACCTGTTAGTTGACTGACCAATACCTGGTCTTGGCCTTGAGATTACAAGGAAGACACTGGATTGGAATTGAGGAGACAGACAGGGAACAGATAAACAATGCTGTGTTAGAAACATTTTAGTGAATGTATGTTTCAGGATTTTTGAAAGAATGACAATAGATGTCTTTGGGTTTTCTTTGCGATTGTAGACTTGGATGTTTATGGACAGAAAATGAAAGTGATACACAGAGATATGTGATTGCTTAAAGTTTAGTGTGTGTCTTATTTGAACAACTGTGACTGAACAAAGCTCAGCTGCAGTGATTGGTTGAGACCCAGCTGCTTGCTATAAAAATATTCTTTTCTGTTAGACTTTACCACTAAGTTAGTTGCAGTTTGTTAAGTATGGATGACTGCTCGGAGGCCCCCTTAGGCCAAGTTTGGTTGGTTTAATAGAATATAACAGAGGCTTCAGGAAGGTGTTCTCAGGTCTACCTTATTTCTACTGAAAGATGTAGGGAGGATTTCTAGGTTGACATTTTTGCTTAGCTTGTAAATTCAGTAGTTCTGTTTATGTTGCCTGTACCTCATTTCTGGGTACAGTGGTCTTATCTTTACTGATAAATGAGTCAAAGTGTGAGATGTATGGTGGTTGTGTTGGTTGGTTTGGTTGATTTGCAGTTTTTTTTAAAGTAGAATCTTTATTTTCAAAATTATCAGAAAAATACTTTGAGACTTTTAAATGATGGAAATATATTTTATTATCACATTTTTCACTTTGCCACCCCCATGATTCAATACAAGCAAATAAATAACAATTCAGTCAGAAAACTGACTTTTATTATAAAGGTTTTAATCATAAGAAAAGTTAAAATCTCCTTAGTTATTTTGAACAGTGCTTAATAAATGGATAGGTTGCTTTCACACTCTCAAAGTGGATAATTCTTAGTGTATAACTGAAGACCATAGCATGAAGGCTTCAATTATTCACAAAGGATTCTTGGAACTGTTTACAAATGTATTACCTGCCCTATGATTCATTATGCAATATCAAATGTATTAGTGCCCCCACTAATACAACCTGTACCTGCCACCAGCAAAGAAACTACCTTTGTTTTTTAAAAAACACTGTGTCCTGCATCAATGCTGTTTGGCCACCACACTAATCTACAATCAACATGTTCAATTCACAACTTAGCATTTCACTCCAAGGAATCTCCAAGCAGTTATGTATTTTGGCAACAGCCTGAATCACGGGGGAGACTTGTTGTAATTCCCAGTGTGAAGTTCATAACATAACTAAGCCTTATGTCTTCCATGTTATACCTCTCTGCAGCCTCTTTTTACCACTATACTCCAATTCTTGCTACCTCTTAAGGAGGAATGATAACCCCCTTCTGAGTCCTAGAGATACAGAATTTGAACACATTTGCAATAGAGAATAATGTGTTCTTAATTATACACAACATATCTGTCTAGGAAAGAATAAATACATTATAATACAGACTCTAACTTGCAAACTTTTGAGGTAGGGGTTTTTAACATTACAGTCCTGTGAAAGCAAGACACATTCAATAGAAATTGTACTTTGTATACCAAGCTTTGGGTTTTTTGCAGGTTTGAAAATATCCAGTACTATCCTTTGTTGCAGTCGTGGATAGCAGCACCAGCCACAGCTCCTACTCAGCCACATGATCACAAGAGGAAACGATCAAGATGCTACTGTGTACTGTTTTGCTAAACTAGGATGTTCAAGGTCTGGCATGAGGGTTCACCTGTAATCCCAGGACTTGGATGCTGAGGCAGCAGGATCAAGGCCAAACTGAGCTGCATACTAAGACATTATCTAAAATGAAATGTTTAGTAAGTTTGATATATTATACATATTTAATACATAAATATGCATTAAATGCATATCTTCAACTTATGATGAGTTTATTAAGACTTGCATCACAAGTCAAGTTGCATTTGTACCTTAAAATATCTACTGAGTGCAAGTGCTTAATAAGTTATCTCCAAGTGTGGGCTGGGCACGGTGGTGCATGCCTGCTATCCCAGTGACTTAGGAGTCAGAAGCAGGAAGATCTCGAGGAGTTTGGGGCTAGAGGCAGCTTGCATAATTTAGTGAGACCCTGACTCAAAATAAAATACATAAAATGAGCTGGGAGTGCAGCTCAGTGGTAGAGCATTTGCAAAGTATATGCGATACCCTAGATTCAACTCCCAAGTACCAGGAAAAAAAGTCAATGTTACCTGGTATTTCATAAAAATTTTATTTTAAACTATGACCTGCTGCTGAATTTGGGTTCTCACTGTTCTTATTTTCAAATTGAAGAAGGTTTACTATAACATACAAAACTACTTACTCTTTTCTACATGCATCACTGCTCTGATAGTTTGTTTTAGCATCATAAAGTATTATGTTCCAGCTATCCCACTTTTCCTTCAGTTACTTTGACTTTTACAAGCTACCACCCCACAGAATCCTTCACATATGCTGGTAGCTGTACATGGTAAAGCACCCCAATACACAGCATGATGCTCACTTGCATCTATCTATCCATCCCCCTTGTTTCTAATCATGCATCACTTTCTCAAAGAACCTTTGGATTCACACCTTCACAATATAGGGAAACAAATGAACAAGCAAAAAGCACCAGAGGGTCCTAATCAGTTAACCAGAAGGGCTTAGGTTTTACCCTTGAGTATTACATCTCTGGGAGATAGTTCAACAGACTCCTTATGGCTGACTAGGGAACTCATCTAGTGGTCAGCCCTCCACAAGCTGAAGTGAGGAGGACCCAAGTTCAAATCCAGGCTTTGCTATCTACTACATATGTCTCACAGGGAATTCACAAAGCCTCATTAAAGTCTGTACAATTTTATAAATTCCCAACAATTCATTAATCATCAGTTCTTAGTGCTGTGTTTATGGCTCCTTAATGCTAATTTCTGCCATATATGTGATACTGAGATTCTGAGTTAGGAATTTGTGTAAAACTACTTGGGAAAATCTAGAGCTATGTCACAGGGTACTAAGTATTCATACACAGGGCTCCCAAAGGATGTGCTTGAAAGTCACTTTTCACAATTATACCATTACTTCACCTCCCTTTTTATAACATGTTCAAGTGCATAGTATCTGATAACAACCCAACTTGTTATGGCATATGTGGATGACAAGAGCCACCAAACTGAGTAGAAAACCAGGGATTAAAGACTTAGCAGAGTTCAGTGACTCATAAAAGATAAGAAATTAAATTTATCACTAAGTTTAAAATGTGGGCCTTTTGACCCTAGAACCTATGTTCTTTTCCCTTTAAGGAACTGGCACTCTGTAATTTTTCTTCTTTAGTCTCAGGAAAATAGACAATACACTCTTTAATTTTTCCCTGCATATAAAGGGAGTCTGGAACATGGTAATCCAAGTTGGAGACAAAAATCATGTATTTTTCTTGAAGGCTAGGACTTGACTAGATGGCACCTAACAAGATTTGGGTGGGGAAGAGTTGGGGCTTGAGCAGGAATTTGGTGACCCCCTCGATTAGCTAAAGAGGACAGTTCTGACTCAAAGACAAATCCAAGGCATAAAAACTTGATGGTGATAATGTCACAGTGGTTATCCACTCTCTATATAAGGAGTAATTACATTATAAATATCCAAAGAGATTAATATTAGCATGTAATTGATTCTGTGCTTAGACTTGAATAAATATAGACTTCTCTTTATACGTACATATTTAATTGTACCTTGTTAATTCTATATCTAAGTTCTAAAAATTTGTGATATTTTAAAGAAAGTTTGAATGTTTTGTGAAATAACAATGTCTTTGAGGTAGCAAGTAAAATAGAGAGTATTTTTCCCTACATTCTTATAAGGCCTGGCAAGGTAGAGCAGATTATCATTGGTACATGATTTATTATTATACTGTGAAGAATTTCCAAGTACATCATGTTTGTTCTTTGGCCTCCTAATTTTCATTGCTATATATGTCCACCCACCTGTCCTGCTTTTGAATTCCTGTGACCACAATGGCTTGATGTGGTGTCATGAAGAAGTTCTGAGTTGCATCATGAACTAAAGTGTGAAAGGTTATCATTTTAGTACACCAACCCTTTTCTCATGTTAGATATGGGCTAGGACAAGACTCTTTGGTTTGGTCACAGGGAGCAATACTTAATAGACTCCCATGTAAAAGAGAAAGAGTGTTTGAAATCTTCTTTGACATCACAGATTAGATGTTTGTGCTAGTAATATCGTACTCTTCTAGAGAATCATGTAGACTCTAGGGCAGAACAAGGTGCTGAGTACAGGATGATAGCAGATGGCTTTCAGGTGACAATTTAGAATGAATACATCTTATGTTATTAATTTTCCATGTGTGTGAAACCCATTGGACTGTAAGTTCCGAGGGAAGAGCCATTCTGACTCATTTCCTCCCACAGTCTTGGCCCAGACCTGCCTGATCTCCATGTTTGATGAGCGCTCCTCCTGTAGGGCTTCCTGTGTGACTGAGCAAACTGAGCTAAGGGCAGCCTCACCCTGCAACCTCATGTTTCATATTCATTCTGTAGCCTTTTCCTAGCAAGTTATTTCTTGGCATTGGAGGGAATAGTTAAGTATAGTTTTAGTGAAAACTGAAAACGGTTCTGAGTCACTGTTGAGTCTAGAGGCAATTTGGAGAAAAATCCTAAACCCCACTTTGGTATTCTGTCAAAAGCATTAATCAACTAATTTAGAATGGCATTAAGCCGAAGAATCGTTGAAACAGAATTGTATAGTTGTAAGACTGCACAGCGCACATGTTATTATAGTGGGCCAGCACTGGGCAGGGAATCACCATGCTAGTGATCCAACTGCCTAGCTGGAAGCACAGGATCATAGATGAGTGACTGTTAAGGCTGTCCTTTTTAACACAGAATATAGACAGGGTATGGAGTTGTACTCTTGTAATCCCAGTGACCCAGGAGGCTGAAGCAGGACGATTGCAAGTTCAAGGTCAGACACAGCCTGTGTAATTTAGCGAGACCCTGACTCAAAATAAGTAAATTTAAAAAATTAAAAATGGGCTCAAGGTGCAAAGTATGTGTGAGGACCTGGGTTCAACCAGCAAATACAGCAAAAACTAAATAATAAATAAAATAATGGATGTGTATATGTACCATAAGGTTGCAGCAGACCACAAGCATTGCTTGCTTTCAGTTCAAAGTTCTCAGCTCTCCACTGCCAAAGGAACCAAATACACATTCTTCTGAATGGGTTGGAGTCTCAGGGCAGCCTCTCTACTCTCTGACCTCATCTGTCTGCACCACTGTAAAGTCCCATGCTAGCTGGTGGGATGTCCACTTTGTCCTAAGTGTGGACCTTGATTTTTTATCTCTTTCCCACCTTGGCACCATCATCAGGTCAGCATTAAGCCTGCCAGACGCATGACTCCCATGGCCCCTTGCTCCATCCTGAGCCTTCTCCACTTTCAACAACCAGAGAGCAGCACTTAACAACTTCATGAAATTTAAGAAAACTTCACCAAACTACGATGCAAGAGGCTAGAAGAATTTGCCTGTTAAAAAAAAGAGAGATTCTGGTTAAAAAGCATGGCACATGCAAATATATTGAGGTCTTTGCCCAGTTTGTTGCTGAGAGTGATGGGGCAATCTTTGTGGAGAACATGTTAGAGGTCCTCAAGAATTCCAGTGGGGCCATTCTTCTGGGGGAACTGAGCCACATCATCAACTCCAAGCCTGCTCTCCTGTTCCAGGTTTCATAGACATGCTTTCACAGTCAAAGGAGGGCACTTGCCACCCACTTGTCAGTGATCCTGTGCTTCCTGCTATGCCATTGGTTCTCTAGCCTGGGGCTTCCCTGCTTAATGCTGGCCCACTGTAATAACATGCACCACGAAGTCTACAATACTAAAGGAGTCTCTGAATCAGCTGGTCCAGAAACAAAAGGAAAGCCCTAAAGATCTAAGTGGAAGCCCAAGGATGGGTAAACTCAAGTCTGTATCAAAGTTCTGTGCTTTTATAAAAACATCCTCCAACTATGCAGACATTGATAAGACGACAAATGGAGAGATGTCATCCTACTGGCCATCAGATGACAGCTCCTACTCACATTGGATTTGTTTAAAAATGAAACCAGACATTTTCCTTCAGCACTTGTCCATCGCAGTGGCTGCCACTGACCCACACTACACACTACAGGAGGTGTAACTAGTTGTGGGGAAGAGTGCCAATGAAAGCCAGGAAGGCAAAGATGTGTACATCCCCAGCAATGTCACTGGCTATGTGACACTGATGGAAAACACCAACACTGGCCAGCTCTACATCCAGCATAAAGCACTGTCCTAGGTATGGATGTAACACTTCACTTCATGGTCTGAGGGCTACTGGCTTTCAGAGAGTTAATAAGTCTGGAGTACCAGTCTCAGGTGTCTTATCAGTGTGGTAATTATCTCTGCTGATGTGTCTAGTAATGGCCTCTGTGCAGGCAAACCCTGCCTTTGTTCAGACAGAGCTGCATAACACTCAGAAGGCCCTGCAGCACCTGCCTCCACCTACTCACTCACCGGGATCCCCAGACTTCTCAACTTTCCTCTTTCCCAAAGTTCTGGAAGAAGTGGATGGCTTCCGGCTAAGCATAACTAGATGTTGTTCAAATGCCAAGGTAGAGCTGACTCTGCTGGCTTTTTAGCTAGTGAGAAGAAGTGTTGCTATGGTGATGAGCTCTTCATGCACCAGCACTGACCACATGGACACACAGTATGATGCCTTGACCCTCCTCTCATCCATGGCATCTGTCAGGCAGGGCCTGCTCCTCAAATCCAGTAGATCTCTCTGGTTGACTCCCAGGCTTGTGACATGAGAGTAAGAGAAGATAAATTGGCTTCTATAAACCTACCTGTGGAGCCATGGATGAGGGAAGATTTTCTTACAAACACTGGAAAACTAGAGCAAGTCCTATTTTTTTCTGAAAGAACTGAATCTGCCTTCCATGTTACACAGACCAGAAGTTTGGTTCCACATGGTGCTGTTGGTGCCCAGTGTGGATGGTATTTGCCTATAACTTACCTTCTAATAGATTTCATGCAGAAGAAAACTTTAAACAGTTTGAACAACCTGATAAATGGAAGCTTCAGAAGCTCAGGCAATTCCTGCAAATTAGGATGGGTTGCTCATCTGATGACCTAGGCACTGATCTTCTTGGCTGGTTTGAGCTGGAAGAACAAAGAGATGAATCAGACATTAGGTTGCAGCAGTGCAGACTTGCCAAATATTTGAAGTTCCCCTGCACCCATCAGTAATTGGTAGAGCACTTTTCAGTGCAAGGCTTGAGCATCAGTGTGTTCCTGTAGCCTGAAAGAAGAGAGGCAGAGCAGAGTGTCCTCATGCCCACCACAGAAAGGATGCACAGAGCATGTGGGGCCACTCTGCTCCTCACCACCCTGCAGTTCATCCAGCAACTCACCAATGACCTAGTGCGGCAGAAGGAAAATGGCTTAGAGGATGAAATTTTTTTCTGGACTTCATCAGTCTTGACTTGTAAACCTTTTGGAATTTTTAGAGTAAATTAAACCAAAACCTAGGGGAAGAATCTGAACCTAAACTGTGCTACTATAGTTACTTCAGAGCTGCTCCTCGATGTTGTGGGGAGGTAGGACCCCCCCCCCAGGGAGTGCATCCTGCCAAGAAGCACTAGACACACTTGGGTGAGGTGGTAGACAGAGTGGATGGAGATACCCTGCCCATGGAGACATTAAAACAAGAGGTCAAGGACATTCTTGCAACAGGGCTGCCATCTTCTTTTCTGATGGACAGACACGAAGACATGACTGGATCATCTCTCCACCACGGTGAAAGTCACCCACCAGGAGCACAAGCAGACCCATTGTACAGCACACTTTAGCAGGAACGATCCCAGGGGTCTTCTGCTTTTACCTGAGCAAAACGACCTGGCCAACATGAGCATCAGTGATGCCCTGGTGGTCATGAACACACTCCTCTTTGTTGCTGCTTTTCAGTGTTAATTGTTGCTGTTCAGTGGGGTCTAAGGGACGCTGGCCGTGGTCTCTTCCCCTTCTTTTTGTCTGTCCAAGGCAGCCTGCTCTCCTGGTGCTCCCTGCAGCTGCAGACCACAGACTCTGGAATCAAAGACCTTGCCACAGGCCTTTCAGGAAAATATGTGGGACAATTTCTGGCAAGGATGAAAGAGAGTTTGGAATCTACTTTGTCACAGTAGAGTGGAAAATCCATAGTAGAAAAATGATGTCATTTGGGGATTTCCATGGCAGCTCATCCACTGTTTATCTTCCTGCTGGACTTCTACACTGCAGACAGTCCCCACTGCACACTACTGGAGAGTCCAGCACCCTGCCATGGCTGCTGAAGAGGCCATGTGGTAACCCTAAAGAGGACTGAACAAGCCAGATGGTGAGACCTGGCAGCAGCAGCAACAGCCTGTGGTGTTGCTTATGTGGACCAGGGAATCTGCCCACAACTCCAAAAATAGAGTCTGCCTTCGTCAGCCCAGGGGCAACCTATATTGAAATGGAATTGCAATGATAAGTTTGAAACTGAAAAAAGGTATGATTGGAATTTACTGAGAGCTGGCACCAAATTTGGCACTTATAAATGTTCCAAGAAAGTGGACCATTCTCACTGAAGTAACCATGAGTGGGGCTACAGATTCCCTGTCACCACGTACAGCCTGCCTGATGCCACCGTGTCTTGGGGTTGGACTCACAACCCCTTGTCTCCTGGCTGTCAGGACACCTTGGCTCCCAGAGCATGGCTCTCAAGTTACTGAGTCAGCTAGGCAGGACCATAGCAGTAGCGGAGGCAAAACACGCCCTCTGTGCTGAGCTCCCTGCTGTGAGATCTGTCTGCAGGCATCAGACTCTTCAGTTGGAATTGGAGGCAAATTGGTCCACTTGCCCACCAAGAATGGGAAGGAAGTCAAGAACATCCCCGATGAACCCTGCCACCATTTCCCGCTGGATTTTGCCCAGTTAGAGCCTGCTCAGCACTTCAGTGGGCCACATTCAGAACTACTTGAAGGATTCACCCAGGCATGTAGCCAACAGGCTCCCAGAACAGATACATTTGCTGGTTTCCCTATTGATCAAGCTGGGAGCACCACCCTTGCTGCTCTGGTGTATCACACTCCGATTTATAGGAGAAGCTACAGAAATATGTACACGCCAGGAACATGTTGGACCTGAGTGAAGTGTTTGCTCAAGTTTCCCTTCTGGCAGATGGGATTCACATATGGATGTTGGAGAGGAAGCAGAAGTCCCCATGAGTCTGGGAAACGAGGTAGAAGGAAAATATCTTCTCGAACTGCAGAGCTAAGGCTGGAGAACTTGGCAAAAGAATGAGTTTAAAAAAAAAGTCTCCTCGTATGAAACTTTTTGCCCACAGGCAAAACTTCAAAAGCAACATTTTGGTGATTGCTGATGACATTGATCATCTCCAGTCACTCCACAGGTGCCAGGGGACAAGCTCTGAGGTGGAAGAGCACCCCCAAGCCCCAGTGTCTCCCCCAGAGGTAGCATCCACAACTGTGGGAGACAAGAGTCCTGGCTTAGAGTCCAGCTGAAGATCCCACCCAGCAGTGGCCCTCCCACTGCCTGCCAAAGTGACCACAGCCCAAGAGCTCCCACTCAGCACTTTCCTTCACTAGAAGGTGACTCCAGCTGCTCTCTTTCCAATCCATGGAGGGAGCCAGGCCAGTGTCTACAATAAGAGAAATACCTGGTGCTAAAGGATGTCATGGACTTCACTAAAGATCCATCACTCTCTCATGAGAGGGTTATGAAAGTTCTTTCCTTGAGGAAAGTCCATGCCCAGAGCTTCCTCAAAGTGCTGAGGATAATTCAGCGATATATATAGAATCCCTTGGACAGACAAACTACTTCCATCCACAGTGAGTGTTTTTCCTGTTGGAATGTCTGACTTGCAGGAAAGACTTTACCAATTACTCTTGACACTTAGAAGTCTATGCTGTTGATCTACACTAAGAAATTTGAGAGACCTCCTATCAACTTGTTCTGGCTTTGGTCAAAGTAAGTAAATGTTTTAGTAGCATAAATGACAAATCCCCTCTCCCTGCCTTACCCTGCCTACAGACAGCCCTCCTTCATCTTTTAGATATGGGCTAGGCACCTTTGTTGCCTTCTTTGTTTATATTCAGTTATGAGATATCCCCTGAAGATGTCACAAGAAAATATAAACATCCATGAAAAAAATAAATAAAACCTTAAGAATATCGGAGAAGCTCTGACAGTAGTGTCAGGCATGGCACAGTGCTGGATAGTGTTTCGTTCTGTTGTATCTATGGTCTCTATGAATCAGACCCAACTCCTAGGCACCTAACAGCAACACCACCACCTCTCTACCCCTGATCTATTTTCCCAGCCAAAGGTATAGAATTCTTTTGTTCACTAGTTTATTTTTGTGAGTGTTTAGGGGAGGAGGGTTGTTTTGGTTTTTGAGACAGGGTCTTGCGATGTAGTCCATGCTGGCCACAAACTCGAAAACTTTCTGCCTCTGTCTCCTGACTTCTGGGGTTACAGGTGTGTGCCACCATGCTTAGTAAGAATTAGAATTCTTATGCAAATGTATAAAAGATTGTAAATTTGTATAACCACTCTAAAAAATTCTTTGATAATATTTACTAAAGTAAATATATCTAAAGCACTTCTCTAATTGTTCTTCATATGTAAGTATATCCATAACAGAAATACAACTACATGTGTTCCCCATATACACGTATATGCATAGCAGAACAATTCATGAAAGACAAAACTTGAATGTTCACCAACAACTAGATTATATTAAATAATTGAAAGAAACAGAGAAAGATTATCCAGTGGAATACAAGATTATGAAGAGTTTTATTGTTTCCCATCAAATAAAAACAAAAATAAAGATAAAATGTGTTTTAAGAAATGGAATGTAATTGACTGTTTTGAATATTTCTGAGAGTTTCTGAAATGCACAGACTAAAAAGAAATTTTGGATTGTCCAAAATTTTTTATTGATTTTCACTTTCCTGTTGTTGTTAGGTGCTGTCGAGTCAGTATTTGACTCATAGTGACCCTCATAGGGTTCATTCCTGAGTCAATTTAAATGAAGTAGCAGAGGAAAAAAAAAAAAGGAAAATCTGTCAAATTTTAGACCCTAAGAATCTGGAAATCTCAAACTGTATGAGCCTAGGTCCTCCCATTCATTGTGAACTGACCATGAGTCCGGTGGGAAACAACTTTCCACATGGACTTTTGAAATCAGCAAATGTCACAATTTGGTCTGAAGATTATCAGACCCTATAGTAGAGGATTGAGGATGTCAACTGAAACACAAATTTTTATTTTAAGTAACTGAGTTTGATCCAAATCATTCAAGGATGTTGTTGTTAGGTGCCCTTGAGTCAGAGTCAACTCATAGTGGCCCTACCTAAAACAGGTGAAACAGTACTGTTAGTGCTTCTCTGCTGTTCATAGAGTTTTCAATGGTTGAATATTTTGAGGGGAGTGAGTTGCAGGTCCTTCTCCCAAGCCTACAGCACTTGGTGTTCCCAAACAGTCTCCCATCCAAGTATTAACCAGGTCTGACCCTGCTTAGCTTCCAAGATCTGATGGGATCAGACGCCACAGAGCTATGGCTGCAGGCTCATTCAAGGATAGGAAAATGTAACAAAATCTTCAATTCATAAAAATTATTTTAAACATGTGGCATAGAATACCGTATTTGGTCTGGGTAAAGAAACTCACTTGAGATGTCAATATGTTTTATTACTGAATATAAATAAAACTCTAATCTCTAGGAGAAGACTCCTTTTGCCATACACACACACACACACACACACACACACACACACACACACACGTAATTTTAACCTAAGAATTTTGAGAATTAGAACTTACTTTCTTGGAATTGTTTAAATGATGCTTAAAATATTAAATTTTTATGTAAAATATGAGCATTTACATGAATATTTATTTAGATTTCTTTCAATGCAAAGAGTATACAGAAAATCTGATGGAGTTTTCATGTGATAGACTCTTTCATAATAAACAGTTTGTGATGACAACGGACCAAAGATGTCATAAATTACACTTCTACTGTCACAAATCTTTGTTCTCCTTTAAAAATAGAGTCTACCATCTTAAACCAATTTGTAGCACATTTATATCTCCATGGGAGACACTGATGATATTCCTTACTCAATCACTATACCTGTATCCTTGATCACATGCTGATTTTTTAGGCCAAACTTCGTTTTGTTTTTTATTCCATCTTTCTGAACTTAACTGTGTTTTTTAAAATAGGACATTATTAGTAAAATATCAAATAATCAGAGGAAAAAAACAATACATTTTCACATAACTAGTCTGTGATTCGAACTAAATATGAAGTTGAGTGTGGTACCTCATGCTTGTAATCCCAGATACTTTGGAAACTAAGGCATGAGGGTTGTGAGTTTCAGACTAGCCTGGGAACCACAGTAAAACCCCATCTCAAATAAATAAATACATAAATGAAGAATAAACTAATATAAACAAATCAAGCATCAAACATATTGGTTCTTCTACCTTGATTCTGCTTTAGAATACACATCTAATTTTGTGCACTATACATACTTTTCTGCCATCAATTATGCCATTTAATTTCCCTTGGAAATTCTGAAATTTATCAAGAACATTTGATGGATTGAGGGATCCAAGAAAGATATATTGCATTTTTTACTTAATAAGTTTCTTGTAGCCAAGATGAACACAGATTTGGTAAACTGATGAGTATAAAGTTCCTTCCTCAAAATACATGTAAGTTGAGATAAAATCTATTGATAGAACTTGCAACTGTTATGCTAAGTAAAAGAAACAATACACAGGCCACTTTCCCTATGATTCCACTTATACAAAGTGGATGTACAAATCAATAAAGACAGATTGTATATTAGTGGTTATCAAAAATCGGGAGGAGGATGGTTCAGGGTTAGTAATAATGGGTATGGGAATTTTTCTATTGGCAGAGGAAAAGCCCTGGAATTAGTGATGTCTTACATATCTCTGTGAATACACTAAAAATTTAAAATATATTGATTTCAAATTTAAAGATATAAATTTTATCACATGTGAATCATATCTGTAGACAAAAATAAAGAAAATTTACGTGATTATATCAGTTGTTGTTGTTAGGTGCCGTCAAGTCGGTATGACTCATAGCGACCCTCATAGGGTTTTCAATGGCTGACTGTTTCGGGATTGCCTTGGGAGTGGATTGCCAGGTCCTTCTCCCATTTTGTGGTGCTGGGAATCGAACTCAGGACCTCAGAGACTGCAGAGCTGTGCTCTAACAACTGAGCTAAATCCCAGCCCCCCGATTATATCAATAGGTGTATAAAAACATTTAACAAAACTGACCACTCATTTGTGATAGAACCACATACACACACACAAAAACAAACAAACAAACAAACAAACAACAACAACAAAAAACAACCTAGGAATAAAAGGGGACTATTTTAATGTAAAGCCTGCAGCCATAGCCCTGTGGCATCTGATCCCATCAGATCTCGGAAGCTAAGAAGGGTCGGGCCTGGTTAGTACCTGGATGGGAGACTGCCTGGGAACACCAGAAGCTGTAGGCTTGGGAGAAGGAGCTGGCAACTCCCTCCCAAAAATCAATCTGCCATTGAAAACCCTATGCACAGCAGAGAAGCACTGACAATAGTGTTTCCCCTGTTGTACAGAGGGTCGCTATGAGTCGGATACCGACTCGACGGCACCTAACAACAACAACAACTTTAATGTAATAAAGGTATATGTGAGAAACCTCCAGGACTGAACATTCTTCCTCTAACATAGGGAAAAAGACAAAGGATGTTCATTCTCACCACCTGTGTTCAACTGTCTTAGATAGGACAATTGTTGTTAGGTGCTGTTGAGTTGGGTCCAACTCATAGCAACCCTCATAAGGTTTCCAATGGCTGATTATTTCAAGATTATTTTGGGAGTGGCTGCCATGTCTTCCAATCTTTAAGGTGCAGGGCATTGAACTTGGGTCCTCAGAGAGCACAGAGTGGCACTCTGCCAACTGAGCTAAGCCCCAAACCATAGTTAGGACAAGAAAAGAAAGAAATTAAAGAGAAAAGCTAAAACTTTTTATTTGCTAAAGACATGAAATGTGTAAGTGTGTGTGTGTGTGTGTGTGTGTGTGTGTGTTAAAAGAAGGACAAATAACAAGCTTGTTGTTGTTGTTGGGTGCCATCCAGTGGAGTCTGACTCATAGCGACCCTATGTACAGCAGAACGAAACACTCCCAGATTCTGCCCCAGGCACACGATCTTATTTATGTTTGAGCCCATTGTTGCAGTCACTGTGTCAATCCATCTAGTGGAGGGTTTTCTTTTTTTATTGTTGACTTGCCACTCTCCCAAACATGATGTCTTTCTCCAGGGATTGGTTTCTCCTGACTACATGTCCAAAATATGTAAGGTACAGTCTGGCCATCCTTGCCTCCAAGGAGCACTCTGGTTGCATTTCTTCTAGGACAGATCTGTTGGTTCTTTGGCAGTCTGTGGTATATTCAATAATCGTCTCCAGCACCATAATTCATATTGTTTTCAAAGACTGATTGTTTTGGGGGAGTAGGTTGGTGGGTCCTTCTCCAAAGCCTACAGCAGCTGGAGTTCCCAGGTGGTCTCCCATCCAAGTACTAACCAGGCCCTACTTTACTTAGCTTCTGAGATCTCACAGGATCTGATGCCACAATGGTACACCTGCAGGCAAAATAACAAGGTAGTATAACAAAATCTTGAAACAAAAGTCAATATGAAAAATAAAATTGTGTTCCTGTATATCAGCCATGAACAACCCAAATTTAAAATGCCATTAAAAATAGCACCAAAAATAAAAAATTAAAGTACAAAATATATGTTTGGTACATATACAGGAAAAAGGAAAAGATCTCAAAGATGTCAAAGAAGATCTAAATAAATGGATATATATCCCATGTTCGTGGACTGGAAGAGAATTTTGTTGAAATGCCAATTCTTCCTAATTTAATGTAAAGATTTAATGAAATCCTTATCAAAATTTCAGCAAGATTTTTGCAGATAATGACAAAGTGAGTCTAAACATTATATGGAAAGGCAAAGGACCTAAAATGGCCAAAACCCTTCTAAAAAGAAAAGTCAACTTTAGGGTATTGATGTTAATTGATTTTAGGATTTTCTATAGAGCTTACCTAATGAAAACTGCATGACATCATCTTAGAGAGAGAAACAGTGATACATGGAAGAAAAAGAAGATCCAGAAGCAAATACACACAAAAATACAAATACAAAACAAATACAAAAATACAAATATAATCTGCTGATTTTTGACAAAGGCACAAAGCAAGTCAATGTAAGAAAAAAGTGTTTTCTACAATAAAAGAGGAAAGAAACCAGATACACATATCATAATTTACATGAAAAGTAACTAAAACTGGATCATAGACCTAAATGTATAACTCAAAACTGTGATTTCTATAGGAAAATATAAAAGAAAATTGGTGTAGCTTCAGGTTTGATGGAAAATTTTTAATTGTAACAGTGAAAACAAATCTATAAAAGAACTAACAGAGCATCATTCATTAAAATGAAGTATTTTGTTCTACAAAAGGTTTTGTCAAAAGGATGAAAGGAAAACTCACATAGTTTTAGGAAATATTTATAAATTACATGTCTGATAAAGACATGAATCTAGAAGATACATTAGATTCTTTAAATTCAACTACAAGATAAAAAAGAAAACCATTAAAGATGGGCAAAATATCTGAAAAATATTTCACCAAGGAAATATATAGATAGAGAATAAACACATAAAAAGACACTCAAGATTATTTTTCATTAGTAAAATGCAAAGTAAATAAACAATGAGATATCACTTTGCATCTTCTAGGATGACCAATAAATAAAAAACAACCAAATAAACAAAAAACATGAAACTGATAAAACAAATTACATGGAAGGAGACAGAGCAAGAATAACTGTCCCTAGCTGGGAGCAGTGGCTCACATCCATAATCCCAGCAACTTGGGAGGCACAGACAGGGGTTGTAGTTTTGAGGCCAGAGGTAGCCTGCATAATTTAGACCTTGTCTCAAGATAAAAAGTTAAAAAATGAGTTGGAGGTGCAGCTAGGTGATGGATCACTTGCAAAGCATGTGTGAGACCCTGGGTTCAACCCAAGTCCTGAAAAAAATAAAAATAAAAATAAGAAAGAAAGAAAAGAAAAAGAAAAAACAAAGAATAACTCTCCTTGGTACTTCTCAATATTGGTGGAAATAAAGTATGGTATAGACACTTTAGAAGACATGTCTGCAGTGTTTTTTATAAAGCTAAACATTGTTTTACCAAGAAATTCAGCAATCAGACTCTTACACATATAACCAAATGATTTGTAAACTTAAAGTCCATGAAAATATTATACTCAAGTGTGTATGGGAGTTTTATTTACAATAGCTACATAAGGAAAACATACATACATAAGGAAAACCAAAAATTCTTCCAATAGGCAAATAGATTACCAAGTTGAGATACATGAACACAATGGAATGTTATTCAGAGATTAAAAGGAATGATATAGCAATCATGTAACAACATGTATGAATCAGAAATGCATTGATGGAAGAAAGCAAGTGGGAAAGAATATATACTTTATGAATCCATTGTGTGGTTTTATGGCAAATGAAAAATTACAGAGATAAAAAACAGATCAATGGGTTCAAGAGCTTTAGAGATGGTTGAATAGATGAAGAACAGGGATGTTCTAGGCTATAAATTAATTTTCTATGATACTGTAGCAGCAGATACATGGTCCAATGCATTTGTCCAAATTGAACGTCTTATAGAAGAATGAATGGATCATGATGCATGAAAATATTTTTAAAATGAATTAAGAAATTGGAAGATCTTGGGATGGAATGCAGATTTTGATAAGTGCATCTATCTTTGTTATAAATGTGTAGCACACCTAATCAAAGAGGCTGGGAAATAAGGAACTAACCTAAGTAATACCAGAAAGAATTAGAGAGCATTAGACTAAAGACAAGAGGAACTGTATGTAAACACTATAATTGTCAAAGCTGTTTCCCTGTGGTACAGGTTAACAACTCAGAAACCAGTGTACATGTACATTGGGATTGAACAAATATGCACATAGATGGCAGATAGAGTCAAGTTTCTCACAGTGGATTGGGAGTCAAGACATAGGTCAGTGGAAATGGCTAGAACGAACTATGTAAAATTTATAGACATCACCTGAACTCATGTTTATCTTAATTTATATAGGTATGTCTTGGGATAAGATGTGATTAGAATGGCACATAACTTGTTCTTCTTTGCAGCAATCAGTAGCTCCCTTAATCACAATAAAACCATCAGACAAATCCTAATTGAATGATTTTCTACCAAATACTTGACCAGAACTCCTCACACCTATAAAAGACATTTAAAAATGAGAAAAATATGAGAAACTTTCACAAGTCCAGATAGGACTTGATTGTTAAAGAGTGGATTCTGAGACCATAAGAGAGCAATGAAAACACAAGAGTATGGGCACTAGTTGGAAATGCTGTACCATTATTGACGCATTAGTTGTAAAAACTGAACTATATAGCAAGGGGAAACTGTATAGTAAGTGTACAGCTCTGGGTGTTTGCAAATTTTCTGTAAATTTAAAAGTTTTCTAAAGTAGAATAATGATTTAAAATGAGCAGCTATCAACTATTGACTCTATAATCCTAGAAAAGTTGATTCTTTGTTTAATTTGCTTAATCAGCAAACTGAAGATAAATTTTATACATTTACAGGATTGCAAAGAAAGTGGAAAACATTTCTAAAAATGATTTTCAATTTATAGTGAAAGCGTTATTGGTACTTACAAAAAGAAAAAAAAAATTCATGGCACACTAGGACACTTGACATCACCAACTACTGCTCATAAATATTTTGTTGAAAATATGTCCATGTAAGAACTTCTTCAAGTAGTATATCCAGTAACTCTGTGTCTGTGCATATTTGTATGTAATTAAAATATTTACAGAAGGAAATCAATTGTATGTCTCCAAATACAAGGTAAATTTTACAAATTATCTGCTAACATTTTATAGGCAGATTTATTCAGAACAATAATGAGTGACATAATAACTAAATGCAGATGCTATAAAAATAACAAAACTCTCAAGTTGTTTGATAAATCATGAAGATATCCTGTTGCAAAGTATAAAAAAGTAATTTGCTGTTTGAAATACTGTAGCGATCGGATATGGTCCAATCTATGCTGAGTTTTACAGAAACCACAGCAAATGACTTAGTAATCCATAAATCCACACATGACAGTACTTAAGCAGGTTTCATAAATGATTTGCAATGGAAGGAGGATTTTACTATAATTGTTCTCCATGGCCATAAAAAGCATGATGGAGTAGAAAAAATGACAAGGCTATGTTAAAGAAAAATGTTTTCTTAGCAACGTTTTAAAAGATATGTAGAAGGGAAAATGCTTGTAATGAGCCAAAATAGATGCACTAAACCTATACAAGGAAAGAATGGGGATTTCTCAATCTGCTTAGACATATCTTCTAATTTTCTGAGAAAATTAGTCTAGCTTTCTTTTAATTAAATCACAAAATTAGTG
>VMDO01020807.1:0-36738 GCA_007922755.1 Pedetes capensis
TGTATATAATTTTAAGAGTCATGAACTCATCACCCATAATCATTTAAGGATGCTAATGAGTGGCAATACCTTGAAGCTTTTCAATTAAAAAACCAGAGCATTAGATGGCAAACTATACTTAGAGAAACACAACTCAAAGTCTTTATCCTTATACCCTTGCTTTGTATTTAAAAGTTCTATTTTAAATACTTGTTTCAAAAACTCAGTATACAGTTCATTCAGTACTATAGTGATAATAGGAGTAAAGATGTCCACTTCCATTAGATATTGAACTAATCTACTTAGAGAAGACTGTTATAGTGACTCTCTTCTCATATACATTTACATATACTGTACTCAAATGATATGTGCTCTAAAGACATTTTTCTTGAGGTTTGAGCCTCTGAACTTAAATCTCTAAATTTTCCTTTCCACTAATCTCTATTCAAAATGTCATATACTTTGCTAGTTGCTCTGGGAGAAGTCATGGACATTTAACAGCTTATCATGCAGTTCAAGGTTACATGGCAAAATAATGAGGAAAGTGCCTTAAGAGGTAGGAAGTAGGCTCTCATCCCAACCCTTGGTATGCCCCGTAAGGAACAGTTAAAAGACTGGAATCAAAGTGGTAAATGTGAGGCTGATAATAATGTCAGGCTTAAGAAAATTAAATTGACTTAGTTACTAGAATTCTTTGAGAACACTCCATTACATTGGAACCAGTCAGTCACTTGATCAGACAGAATACAGCAGTGTCAAAAATACACAAGGTACACTGTAAATATAAATTCATCTTGGCCATCCAGATTTGGGTATTATCATTGTGTAGATTCTTCACTGGAAAAAGTGGTTAAATGTGTCTATGTGGGATACCACAGTCTCAACAAAGTGAATTCATTCCTTCATTAACTGGTCTCCACAAATGGTCACTTGGGGATACCAGCAAAATGTAAGCAACCTGGGGTTGAAAAGAGGACTATTTTCATTAATTGAAATAAAAATACTGAGTTAACTTATCTGTGAATTAAATAAGGCTCAAAGTATACATCCAGTTTAGTCACAGGAGTTGGACCTTTCAGAGGGACAGATCTCTAGGACTAGACTAGAACCTCCTGGTTTAAGCACCAAGATCAGCCATAGAATCCCATATTTGTGAATCCCAGAAAATAGACTTTTTCTGACCCTTTACATTCCTGAGGTATCTGTCCTAATATCTTCATAAGTCTTAAGTGCTTAGTATCACCATAACATAGAATTTACTCTATAAAATATAGTTAAGCAAGCTGAAAAATTGTAGGTGATTTATAAAAACCAGGAGTAGAGACTATCAAATCCATGGTAGGATGTATATTGTTGGCCTGCAGGTGATTAAGCACCTCTGTACCAAGGCCCCCAAATCTTGAATGCTTTTCTGCCGATTCTCATCCCACACTGGGGTTACCCAACTCCCTTTCCTACCACACACGCTGCCTTCTCTTGAAGACTTTGCACTCACCCACCCTCTGTTCAAAGCTTTGCTAGTCTGAGGGTACAGGGCACAGCTAAGTGGACATCCCCACCTCCCTTGATGTCCCCTGACCAAAAAGAAACCACTTCTCAAGGACAGATGGGAAATGGTTGATCTCAAATCGCTCTTTCAAAAGCACTGCATGGGAAATGTGGACACTCAAACCATATACACACCACATCCTCCCTCCAAACACTCGCAAGTGACTCTTCACAAGTGACTTCTCACACACCCACCTCACAGCATCTCAACTTTAGGCCTTGCCAAAATTATTACATTTTTAGACTTTTGGGGTTCTTATGGATAAATAGATCCATACCAAATCTGTTAATGGGCCTAATGTACTTAGATGAAATCTTTATAAACCAGGAGGATCTGAAATGATTCATAAGAAGCAAAAATAAAAAAGAATATAAAACTTACCTTAATGTCATCACTCGAAAGGGAAGATACAAAACATATGGTGGTGTAATTCATAATTTCCAGTATGTGCTTGGCCATGTTAAAATGTAATTCTATCATTTTGGATATTATTTTGTACTATAAACTAAGAGAACGTTTGTAAAAAAGAGTCCTGATAGTTTGGTTCCTTCTTTCACAGTGAAATATCTTTAAGACTGGACTGATAATTCCTGGGAGAAGTTCCAGAAATCAGCAGAAACTGGTGAGGGGTAGAAGACTTCAGGGGCCTCAATACCACAACTTTAGAGGCCTGGAAGAATTAGACTTTGAGAAATTAATGGAAAGGCTAACCCAGCACAAGCACTACATGTAGAGCACATTGTTGACCAAGATTGTCCAGAGGCAATGGGAACACCAGAACTACAGATAATATAGTTTATGATCATAAACGGCTTTTTAGGCAGAGAGCCTTCAGTTTTGTGAGCATATAACTTGATTTTCTCCAATAGAACTGGCAGCTTGACTAGACAAAGGCAATTATCCTTGAAAGAAATACACTTGGCATTATGTAATAGTAGAAGACTTCCCCAAGAAATATATGTTTTTTGGGTTTCAGCTACTGGTCAGATGGTAATATGAAAGAAAGGCAGCATGGTGCTATGAGGAAAAAGAAACTCAATGGGGAGACAGTAGGGATTCTAGTCCTTGATCAGGGTTTTAGATTCTTTACATACAATATGGAAAAATTTGACCAGGTAATTTATGAGGATTGATACGTTTACTTGTAGTTCTAAAAGATTATGAAGGACAATGCAGGTAAGCAATTATGGAGTAGCATCAGTGTCAAAAATCTGAAAATGTATTCATTTTCTCTTCAGAGTTACATTAATATCTAAAAAGTGGCAAGAATTTAGTATGACCATGGTTTGAAATACCGAACAGAGGAGAAAAACAAAAAGCTTTCCTTTCAGACAATGCAAAGTAATTTTTAACAGTTAGCATTCATGTACTCAACAACTTCAAAAAATTTCTACCTAGATCTTTTGATATTCCTTCTCCTGTATATTTTTAATTTAGGAGATAAACTTATATTTTATTTCTGTGTAATAATTATTTTGTGTTACTTGGGCAGAAGGAATGTTACAGGTTTTCTCTTTCTCTTTAATAGCATAAAGGAGAAATTAAGAATGACAAGTGGCTTCCATGACACTTGGATAAAACACACCCTTTTGGCTTGGAACTCTTAGGGGGAGATTTAAAGGTTCTGTCAAGAAAAGATTCCTGATGTAAATGACCTGGTATATGATTTAGAAAGATCTATTTGGGTACATTCCTGATGAGGTAAGTTAAATTACTTTCTTTGCTCATATGCTTTTCACATTACATATTGATGTATGCTAGGTAGTTTGGCAAAGATACAGTTAATGCTGGGTATAGACATTTGTCAAATGAAATTGTGGAAACTGGCAAATTAGATGTAGAGAATGAATACTACAATCTAAGTAGACCTAAGACCATTATGAAAACTGATCATTTCTGAAGTTGAAGTAAATCATCAGGAGGGATTCAGAAACACTCAATGCTGAACATTCATTTCATCCTACATTAGCTATGATTTCAGGTTAGAACCGATATTGTTTGGTCAAGAATATTTTATTCCCTAGAAGAAGAAAGTCTAAATCCAACTTCATATAGAGGTCTATGACCTTTATTACATTCAAATTAGTGTTTAATATGAATTATCTACTTAAACATGAAATATCCAATAGGACTTCAATTACCAGTTGCTAAATTTTCCTTTGCCAATCGCTTTACCACAACTCTTGAAGGCTTTTGATGTATATTGGCAAAATTCCAAATGATATGCCAAATACCAAGTATGGATACTATGTAAGATTAAAAGTGCAAGGACTACTTCCTTAATTAAGGAAAAAAGAAACCCAAGGATTTGCAAAGTATATGGACGAACTTCATAGATGTATTCTTGATTTCATGCCACACACATATGACAACTTTCTCTACCATAATAGCTCTCTAGGTTAGTCTGACAGAGCACCTGACTTTAAGAAACAAACGAATGAATGAACCAGTGAAACAGACATGGGGGAAGATATATACATTTTGAAAGTATTACATTCAACAGCTGTTCCACAATCTGGCCATTTTTGGGCTGTCCAACAATACTGTTAATCCAGGTGAACTATTTAACCAGATTTAATAGCAATTGATTAATAATAAGATTCCAAGTTAGACAAGGCATGTATACATTAAAGAAATCAGTACAGAAATGTACTGTATATGAACTGTTTACAAAAACATACAAAATGTTGGATGGCACAAGGGATACAGTGCTAATATAAACAGATTGTTTAAGCTAAGTGCTTAACATAAACTGTCCATCCCTATAACTAACAAAGAATATTTAAGGGACATGAAATATTTCCTATAAAAATAATGCTATATGGTGTAGAGTACTTTATTCAGTGTATTTTTAGGTGGTATTCATATGTTCATTATTTTTCTTGTTGAATCAGTGAATATATCTTCATCATGTTTCCATTTTCATTTTATCCGAAGCTCCAGGAAAATCTAACTTGCTAACAATCAATTAAAGCGAGAAGAGATGAAAGCAGGAACAGCAGCAGGAGCAGCAGCATTATGGGTACCAGCTGGGACAGTGTGTGCTTGCAGGTGTCTCTCAGATATGTGCTACCTGTCTCCAGAACTTGTGCTATCAGCTTACATCATGGTACCAAATATCTCACTGAGGTCACTTCACAGGGCTGTTGAGGTGATTTTTTTAATACCTCTCCGCTGAGCAAGAGTAGACCGGCCTACTGGTTCCAAAACTGGTGACTGATTACGGTTTAAAGCAGAATATGTAGCTGCCATGGCACCCTGAAAAAGGAAAGAAAGATTACAACAAACATGATGTGTATACAAACGCAAAATAGTTTTCTTCAGAAAATTTTTTTTTTTTTTTTGGCGGTACTGGGGTTTGAACTCAGGGCCTTGCGCTTGCATGCTTTGCAAGTGCCGGACCACAGAGCTGCACCCTCAGCCCACTTTTGTACTTTTTCAGACAGGGTCTCACTAAGTTATGCACACTGCCTCTGGTTTCAAACTTGTGATCCTCCTGCCTCCACCTCCCGAGCCGCAGGGATTACAGGCGTGCGCCACCGCACCTGGCTTCTTCAGACACTCTTACATGCAAATATATATATATATATATATATATATAGGTTTTATTAGTCTTATAATAAAATAACCACACTGGTCAAATCCTCAGATTTAAGTAAAACTGAGGCCAATGTGGGAGGCTGAAATTACGTCCGAGAGAGAATAGGAATGGGCTCAAAACAAGCAATCTTTACTTTTCTTATTTCTTTTTGAGACAGGGTCTCACTATATATCCCACGCTGACCTGGAACTTGCTATGTAGCCCAGGCTGGTCTTGGCCTCCCCAGTGCTGGGATGACAGGTGTGTATCTCTATGCTCAGCTTCAGTCCTCACTTTTAGTTTTTTCCTTATCTTTTTTTCCTTCTTTCTTCCTTTCCTCTCCTCTCCTTTCCATCTCTGTTCTTTCCTTTTGCCTCTTTCCCCCGCCTCTGTGGTACTTGGGGTTGAAACCAGGGCCTTACTTCATACTTTGCAAGTGCTCTGTCACTGGGTTGCACCCCAAGCCCATTTTTCATTTTTTATCTTGAGAGAGGGTCTCACTAAGTTAGGCAGCCTGCCTCTGACCTCAAATTCATAATCCTCCTGCCTCTACCTACTGAGTTGCTGGAATTACAGTTATATGCCACCACACTGGGCTTAGTCTTTACTTTTCTCAGGGCTGTTTGTCTTTGCAATTCTTTAATACGACAGGCTGCAAGGCATGCTCCTTCACTTAGGAAATCCATAAGCTTATCTGTCTTTATTGATAGTGAATACTTACTTATGTAGACTGACAAATTCAAAAGTTGCTCTTAAACTAATCTCACTACTGATATCTTGGCATGTCTTGACTTTTTCTTTTCTAAGTTACCCATGTACGAGAGTCCCACACTAGAACTGGATGTAGATTAAAAGTGAAGGATACTGGGGCCATGGAGATGGCATCTTGGAATCTCAGCTGGCCCTGTCCATCCTGGAGGACATGTAGAAAATAGTGACTGAATGCAGGGCTGCTCACCTTTACAAGATGTGGCGCATCTTGTCTGTTTAGTTGGTATTGAGGCAGTTGGTCCCAGTGGACGATCCAAGGATGTCTGAGCACAAGAGCAGCAGTCAGTCTCTGATGAGGGTCTACATGAAGCATCTTTGACACCAGGTCCTGTAAGGCAAAAGAGAAGAATAAAACAGGCTTAAAGCCTTTCCTCTTTTATTTCTATGGCACTTGGTATCAGTAAGCATTCTTCCATAGCTTTTATGATACTATTTTTTCTTGGTAGTAGCCCTTTGGGTTCAAAACAATTTGATCAATATTAACAATCTTGGGAAAAATATCCCAATCTTTCCTTTTTCCTCCTTGAGTAATTGTAGTTGTGGCTCATTACAAAGGGTCAATTTACTCCATTTTATATATCTTTACTCTGGCTCTTTTTTCCCTTTAGATTTTGAGTTGTCTATATTTTCAATGTTTATTTCTAAATAATATCCAAATACTTAAGACTTTTCTGTGCTATTGGTAATACTGAAAAGCAAAATATAAACATCCAATAATAGGAATTTATTTGTAGGACTTTAAATGCTCCTTAAAAAGATAAGAGTTCTTTTAATTTTTTTCTCCTTCAAAAGCAACTCATAGGCATTATAGATAAATAAGAAAATACAGAGAAGTGAAAGAACATGAGGAATACCCATAATTTTACTCTTCCAGAGACAATCACTGTCAATCTATCCAAACACCTTCCTATATATGGAGTAATGATCCATATCATCACTACATGGTTTCACATCTTTCAAGATGACAACATAATGGTCATTTATGAAACCCAGAGAAGAATTCTAGTCTTATGAGGCTTTCTTTCAGTGACAGAGAAACAAAGAATCAATTACAAAGCAAATATATTCTTTGATGGAATGGTAAAGTACAAAGTATAGCTAGAGGAACATAAAGAGACACCTGACCTGAACTGGGTGGGGTAACTTAGAAGTGATTTTTTGTTTTTCCCAAGACAGGGTCTCACTATATAGCCCAGACTGGCCTGGAACTCACTATGTAGCGCAGGGTTCCTGCCTCAGTCTCTCAAGTGCTTGGATTACAGATGTATGCCACCACACTCAGTTTAGAATTGACTTCTTAAGAAGAAGATGAAATCTGAGATAAGCACAGACTGTTTCATGTAGATATAAGAGAATGTGTTTGGTGGAAAGTCCTCAGGTGCAAGAGAACATGTTACCATTGAAGAATCGACTGGAGTACGATGTAGCTGCAGTATAAATTTAATGTCAAGAGTATGTGGCAGCTACTAAAGTGGGAGAGGTGAGAAGAGACCAGATCAGTCACTTTTGAATGATCTTTAGCAAAATTTTACTTGCATGTGATATTGATATCATTTGATAATTTCCACATTTGGTTGGATCCTCTTTCTTGAGAACAGGCACAAATATGAATCTCTTCCAGTCAGCTGGCCAAGTAGCTGTTTTCCAAATTTCATGGCATAAACAAGTGAGCACCTCCAGTGCTCCATCTATTTGTTGAAACATCTCAATTGGTACTCCATCAATTCCTGGAGCCTTGTGTTTCACCAATTCCTTCAAGGCAGCTTCCACTTCATCCTTTAGTATCATTGGTTCTTGATCATATGCAACATCTTAAAATGGTTGGTCATCCACCAATTCTTTCTGGTATAATGACTCTGTGTATTCTATCTTTTGATGTTTCCTGTGTCGTTTATATTTTCCCTGTAGAATCCCTCACTATTGCCACTTGAGGCTTGAATTTTTTAATTCCTTAAGCTTGAGAAAAACAGAGCATGCTCTTCCCTTTTGGTTTTCCATCTCCAGCTTTTTTCACATGTCATTATAATATTTGATTTTGTCTTCTTGATCTGCCTATTGAAATCTTTTGTTTAGTTTTTTAACTTTGCCATGTCTTCCTTTTACTTTAGCTGCTCCATGTTGTTCAAGGGTAAGTTTCAGAGTCTTTTTTGGCATGTAATTTGTTCTTTTCTTTTTTTCCTGTCTTTTTAATAACCTTTTTCTTTCCTCATGAATGGTATCTTTGATGTCATGTCACAACTCGTCTGGTCTTCAGTCATTAGTGTCTAACACATCAAACCCGTTCTTGAGGTGGTCCCTGAACTCAGATGGGATATACTTAAAGTCATACATTGGCTCTTGTACACACACTCCAATTTTCTTCAGTTTCAGTTTGAACCTGCATACGAGCAGTTGATGGTCTGATCCACAATCAGCACCTGGTCTTGTTCTCACTTTTGATTTTGAACTTTTCCACTGTCTCTTTCCACAAATGTAGTCTATTTGGTTCCTGTATGTTCCATCTGGTGACTTCCATGTGTATACAGTTGTTATTGTTAGGTGTCATAGAGTTGTGTCTTGACTTACAGTGCCCCTTATAGGGTTTTCATTTTCAATGGCTGATTGTTTCAGGATTGCCTCAGGAGTGGATTGCCGCATGCTTCTCCCAGTTTTGCAGTGCTGGGAATAGAACTTGGGACCTCACAGACTGCAGAGCAGTGGTCTATGAACTGAGCTAAATCCCATGTGTATAGTCATCACTTATGTTGGTGAAAAAATGTTCTTGGAATGAAAAGGTTGTTGGTCTGACAAAATTCTATCATGTGATTTCCAGCATTGTTTCTGTCACCAAGGCCATATTTTTCAACTACTGAGCCTTCTTCTTTTCCAACTTTTGCATTCCAGCTACCAGTAATTATCAGTACATCCTGATTTCCCGTTCTACCTATTTCAGATTGCAAAAGTTGGTAAAAATCTTCCCTACCTTGATTTGTCACTTTAGTGGTAGGTGCATAAATTTGAATAACAGTCATATTAACTGGCTTTCCTTGTAGGAGTATGGATATTATTCTATCACTGACAGCATTGTTCTTCAGGATAGATCTTGAGATGTCTTTTTTGATAATGAATGCAACCCCATTTTTCTTTAATCTATCATTCCTGGCATAGAAAACCATATGATTATCTGATTCAAAATGGCCCACACCAGTTCATTTTTGCTCACTGATGCCTAGAGTGTTGGTGTTTATGTGGTCCATTTCCCTTTTGATGAGTTCTAATTTTCCTAGATTCATAGTGCTTACATTTCACATTCCAATTATTAATGGGTATTTATAGTTGCTCCTTCTCATTTGGAGGAATGTATGCAGAAAAATGAAATATCTTGTTTACTAAATTTTATTGTTAGAAAAAGGTAAAGGTTAAAATAAAAATTTTTTTGGTGCTTGGAGATCAAACTCAGGGCCTCATACATGCTAAGTACATGCTCTATCACTGAGCTACACTCTCAGTCTAACATTTTATTTTAAATTCAGTTTAAAAACTAAATATTATCTATACAGACATTAAACTGGTTAACTGATGCTTCATGCTCCACACCAAAAGAAACTATATGTTTTTGATGTGCTTCATATATATTTATATTATTTTTTTGCAGTACTTGAGAGTTGAACCCAGGGCCTCACATATATTTTGCCATTGCTCTACCACTGGGGTATACTCTCAGTCCATTTTTATTTTTTATTTTGAGTCAAGGTCTTGTTAAATTACACATGCTGCCTCTAGCCTCAAACTTGTGATACTCCTCCTTCCGCCTCCTGAGCTGCTGGGATTACAGGCTTGCACCACCGGGGTTGGCTTTTAATAGTTATCTCAACTCAAATTTCCATCCCTAAGAAAAATCAGTCAACACGTTTACCAATGTTTTTTCATATCCTTCTATGACTTTTCTTATTTTGAAGCAGAAAAGTTTAGTCTTTTTAAAAAAGAATTTTCTATGAATAAAGTGAAAGTACAGCAGAGCTGGAAAGCAAGTCAGTGCTATTCTGGGATGGCAGATCTAGGGAGAAGGCCTTTTCAAGTGGTTTTAAGCTGGAGCTATGAAACTATGCCACTGTTTACTGTGAGCAAGATGAGACCCTTTTTTTTATAACATGAATCCAAACTAGAATATGGTATAATCAATCTAGGGAAAAAGTGCCCATGTATACTTGGTATGTAACTATGGACAAGTTCACACTAAGACTGATTCTTGGTTTCCCTCTGTGAAACAGGGATACTAGTATCTATTTTACAGGGTTGTTATATAAAGATTGCATGAGATCATTTAGGTACAGTGCGTGTGAGGCACACAGTAGATGGACAAATCATTAAAACTACCACCATTATTATTCATCATGTTTGTCAGTAAGTGATAGCTTTAGATGTATAAATACTAAGTGTAAATCAAAGTCTTTTGAGAAAAAACAAAAGAAATAGGAGTTCAAGTTTTTTGGTAACATCACTTCAAAATACTACTTTATAAAGAAAAGTTTCTGATAGTATTTCTTCTCACTAGGATGACAAATTATTTTCACAAAAGCTCATAATAGGGAGGGGAACACAGCTCGGTGGTAGAATGCTTGCCTTGCATGTGCAAGGCCCTTGGTTTCATCCCCAGCACTAAAAGCAAAGCACAACAAAACAAAAACAACTTGTAATAGGAAGGCACACTTACTTTTGCTGTATCTGAAACAGAATTCCAGTAACCGCCGCTGAGTGAGAATTTTCCGCTACCTATTCGTGCCAGTATTTCCTCCGGTGTATCATCTGGACCATTCGCAAATGGAGTGTAACTAATTTATAAGAAGATGAAAATGTTAATGAATAAAAATTCTTTTTTGGTTGGTAATCTTTATATTTAGCTTCAGTTTCCAAAATCTCCCAGTAATTTAGTTAATGTAATATTTTATTGAAATCTACCAAAGTAAAAAAAAATCATTAAAATGAAGCTCAACAGGCTAAAGTATAAAATTAGTATTTTATAACCTAATAAAATATTAATTTGACTTAATATATAATATTATAAAAGTTTTAGCTAGGACACATTATAGAATACAATGTTAAAACAGTGTATGTTTATGGCATAACAGAGTATAAAAAATTATGAAAAAAAGTAATTTAAGACCTCAAGCCATTAATGATATAGCTATACAGGTGGCATTACAGGATTGTATATATTACATAGTAAGAGAAAACATGGAAAGGTGTTACAACATAGGGATTAAAAATTTTATGTAATTTAAGCAAAATGCTGATAACTGCTTACAATATATGGGACATACTCACCCGGTAAGCATTGTATAAAGGAGGACACCAAGACTCCATATATCACAAGCAGCATCATAGCCTTGTCGTTTTAAAACCTAGAAAGAATAAAATATCGGTATTTACCACACTACCTTTTTTTATATGCATTTGGATCTGAAGTATATTTTTCACATCAATGCTTATAAGAAAAATATCAACAGAACATAATCAAAAAATAAGTCAACATATTAATCCTATTCTAGAACATTCTGCTAATAATTCATATATATAAGTTTAATTTTGGTATTTGAATATTTATTGAGTATTGCCGGAGGCATATACAGAAATATAAACAAATTGAAGGTTTTTGTTTGTTTTTGTTTTTTTTCTTGCAGTACTAGGGGACTGAACCCAGGGCTTTGTGCATACTTTGCAAGTGGTCTATGACTGAGTTGCTCCTCCAGTTCCCTCTATTTTAATTTTTTATTTTGAGACAGGGTCTTGCTAAGTCACTCAGGCTGCCTCTGGCCTTGAACTTAAAATCCTCCTGCCTCAGCCTCTTGAGTCACTGTGATTATAGGCATGTGCCATGACACCTGGTTCTCCAATTTATTTTTGATATGGGGAAGGAGGAAAGACTAAGAGAGCAGCCAGTCCGTATTGGACCTAAATGTAAGAATTCAGTAGCCAAAGAAAGGAGGTAGGAGAGAGCAGAGGATGTTTATGGGTAGAGACAAGAGGGGAGAGCATCCTTAGTGATAGGCAAGGGGTTCAGTATGGCCAGAACTTCAGGTAGAAAGAGTGAAGAGCTTTTATAATATCTTATTAAGGAATTTAGGGTTTTCTCCTGTAGGCAATCAGATGTCACTAAAGCATTAAAAAGGGAAATAAAGGGCTGACATTTTATCTTAATTATTTGTTCAGTAAATCTTCAATTAGACAATTATTGTTGTTGTTGTTGTTAGGTGCTGTCCAGTCGTGTCCAACTCATAGCAACCCTTATAGGGTTTTCAATGGCTGACTGTTTTGGGACTGCCTTGGGAGTGGATTGCCATGTCCTTCTCCCATTTTTGTGGTGCTGGGAATCGAACTCAGGACCTCAGAGACTGCAGAGTGGCGCTCTACCAACTGAGCTAAATCCCAGCCCAAACAATTAACTCTGGGATTTAGTTCAGTTGGTAGAGTGCTGCACTATAGTCTCTGAGGTCCCGAGTTCAATTCCCAGCACTGCAAAAATGGGAGAAGGGCCTGGCAATCCACTCCCAAGGCAATCCCGAAAAACAGTCAGCCATTGAAAACCCTATGAGGGTCACCATGAGTCGGATACCAACTTGACGGCATCTAATGGAACACAACATATTAAATACAGTAAACAAGTTCTTTTTTTCAGTACTGGGGGTTGAACCCAGGTCCTCACACATACTTGGCAAGTGCTATTGCACTGGGTTGCACTCCTAGCCCCTTTTCATTGTTACCTTTTTTATTTTGAGCCCAGGTCTAAGTTGTATAGCCTGCCTCTGGCCTGGAACTTGTGATCCTCCTCCCACAGTCTACTGAGTTGCTGGAATTACAGGCCTGCACTATGGTGCCCAGCTAATAAGTTCTTAAATATACTAAAATACTACAAGCAAACTCCCTTGCAATTACCTCTGGTGCAACAAAATTTGCAGTGTAACAAGGAGTCATGAGAAGACCATTTTCCGCTCTCAGCTGTTTTGCAAAGCCAAAATCACAAATTCGAATAGATTCTGGATTACCAGACTCATCCACATAAAGAATGTTGCTAGGTTTCAAGTCTCTGTGAACCACCTAGTTCAAATACAAATGAAAGAGTTACATTAACAGCACATTTCCTTAAAGTTCTTTATTCACAAACTGCTGAGGAATGCTCTTAACATGGTAAGTGCTAACCTTTAAATTATTCCAACATTATAAAAAGCTGATAATATAAGCATAACTGTCTAACGTAGACCTGGGGCAAGGAGAAGGAAGAAAAAAGAAGAGTAGTTACCTATTCCCTTTTTATCCAACTGGGTAATTGGGTTAAGGAGAAATGCAAATAGCAATAATATCTATCTCCAGATTATTCATTTCACAATATTTATTGAATACTTGTCATGTGCCATGGTATTCTATAAGGAGTTGCAGAAACTGTGGTGAACAAGACCATAAAATCTTGGCTGTTTCATGCTAGGAGCTTGCATGGTAGTTGCAAAGGTAGAGAACAGACAGGTTCAGGGATGGGGAATAGCTAGGGACGCCACTTTCAATAGCATGGTAAGGAAGGGTCTCTAGAGGAGATAACATCTAAACTAAACACCTGAAGAACAGAATAAACAAGCCACAAACACAGTGGGATAAGGTCACTGAGAACAGAAGGAACAGTGTGTATAAGATAGGTACATGACAAATATATGTTGACAGACTAAATGGAGCAGCCATGGTGTTTAGGAATAAAGAGAAAAAAAAACCCAAGTCCAGATTTTAAGTACTGTCTTTTGATAGTCAAGTGAAGATGTCACATATGCAAAAACATATCTTTTCTTCAGAGTTTTGTGTTATTTTTGTCCTTTAATGACCTACTCAAATACTTCTTTTATCATAAACTTTTATTATATTTCTTTTTAGACTTTAGTGTTTCTTCCATTACCAAATTTGGAAACTATATACTAATTAATCATCTTAGTTTTAGTTCTTAACATCCAGAACATTACTCCTCCTTACTATTTTACTAATAACTGATAAAGCACTGGTAAAGAACATGGTGGGAGAAGGACGTGGTAATCCACTCCCAAGGCAATCCCAAAACAGTCAGCCACTGAAAACCCTATGAGGGTCACTATGAGTCGGATACCGACTCGACGGCACTTAACAACAACAACAAAAGAACATGGAAACCTAAGATTACTGCAGTAAATATTGTTCAGTGAATATTGAGTTCTACCAATTTCAAGGTACCATACTAGGCAAATCTTGACAAATTAGCAGTTAGGAAGCTCAAGAATGGATACATTCCACTTGTTAGCTTTTAAGGGCAAAGATAAAATGAGAAAAATGCACTGAAAATGCAACTCCTTAAGAAGCAATCTCTTTCTTTTTTTCTGGTACTTGGGGGTTGAAGCGTGGGCCTCACACCTACTTTGTAAGTGCTCTATCACTGAGCTGTACCTCCAGCCCCCCCCCCCTTTTTTTTGGTCTTGGGGATTGAACCCAGGGCCTTATGCTTGCATGCTTTGCAAGTGCTGGACCACTGAGCTGCAGCCCCAGCCCTTTTTTTTTTTTTTTTTTTTTTACTTTTTGAGACAGGGTCTCACTAAATTACGCAGACTACCTCTGGTTTTAAACTTGCAATCCTCCTGCTCCCGCCTCCTGAGTCGGTGGGATACACCCTTTTTAAATTTTTTTGAGCCAGGGTCTTGCTGAGTTATGCAGGCTGCCTCTGGCCTCCAACTTTTGACCGTCCTGCATGAGCCTCCAGAACTGCTGGGACTATGGGCATGTGTGAAAGAAGTAATGTTTTGTATACATATGTCAAAATTTCATGTTGTGTACTATAAATATATACCATTTTTATTTATCAATGAAAATGTAAAAAAAAAAAAAAGAAGTCATCTTTTTCCCTCACTTTCTATCCCTCTTCACTCTTTTGCTATTTTCTTTCCCCTCTTTCCTATCCTAAGACTTCCTTCTTTTGAAAATACAATTTTTTCCCCATTCACTAAAAATCTTTATGCAGGAAGAAATGAAGACAGTATCCACCAGCTAGAAGCCAGGTGACTACTTGGCCTCATCTGTTTTAAGGATTTCCTTTTATATGTCAATACAAATGAGGATTCTCTGCTTCCATATCCACCTTGGAGAGTGTCTGGTTTTCAAGAATACAGAAATAGTGCTATGTTTTCCAGGTCAGAAGACCTTATTTTTTATTGGAAAGCATAGGAATGTAATACAAACAAGCTAGGATTTCAAAGTAGCACTTCAAGCTCAATGGGAAAAGTTTATGTTGAGGAAGACCAGTTGGATAATGAAGCTAATAGCTAATAGTTATTTTCCATTACATGTAGAAAGTAACTTCCACATTTGTAATTTTAGCTAAAGTATTAAGAAAGAAAAAAAGGTAGGGGTGGGTGTATGTATGTGTGTAAATGTTAAAAGACTTACCCCTTGTGCGTGAAGATATTCAACGGTTTTGGTTATAGTAAATAGGACAGCACTGGCCTCTCGTTCAGAGAAAAATTTCTGTCTGAGAATTTTATCCAGCAATTCACCTCCTTTCATAAGTTCTGTTACTACATACACATATTTCCCATCATCATATACCTATAAAATTCAATATCAAACATAAAATATTATTTGAAACTTTATATATGTCCCAAATAAAGTTTAACTTATTATGGAGAAATTAAAAGTCACCGTATATTCAAGAAAAATTTTACTTGTCACAACCAATGGAGAATATAGAATTTGTGAACAATTTTTTATCTCTAAGAATATTAAAATAGGAATTAGTGGGATTGAATGTCAAAAAATTCTGTAATTTTCTTCTGTGAAACTCAATTCATGATGATCAAAGCAACTATGGGCATAATATAAGAAGGCACACTGAAGTTATGTTATTAGGGTTTGTTCCTCTTCTGGATCACTCTACTGATGATGGTAAGGACTGTTACAATGACACACTCTTGTGATTTTCCTGGAATTTCTGAAAGGTAGAACATTTTTATTTATATACGCAGAACAGATTACTCTGGTTTTGATTAAACTGAAAGATAAGTTGTAGCCAAGAATTTTGTAGGAAGATTAAGTAGTCAAGAGAAATGCCATCCAACCACAAAGAAGTGTACCAGTGAACTCCTAATGTAGAAATAGAAAGCTCATTACAATTTTGGATTTGTTCTCTAAGAAGTCCCTAACTGAAATAACCCCATTATTAAACTTCAGTCCTTTTTATTTTCTTCTCACCATAGAGTTACTGGAAACCTTTATTTAGCTCCATAAGCAGTATGAGGTACTATATAGATGCTATAGCCCCAAAGATGGAGAAAATGAAGCTCCTACTTTCAATTTTTTTACTCTAGTACACAAAAACAGACATATAAAGAGTAAAGAAGTGTTGGAGATACCGTACTACAAGTACAAGGGAAAGTTTAGAGACTTTGGAATTTGAAATGAAGAAAGGAACAAAGATATAAAACCAAAAAAAAAAGAAAAGAAAACAAAAACAGTGGCAGCTTAGAGAGTTTCCAAGGCTAGGCTGAAAAAAAGTATTTTCTAGACTTCTTTTTAAATTTTCCTCATTGGATTTTTTGAGATTATGTTAAAGAGTCACTTAAGTTGAAGAGCTTCACATTTTTATGCAACTAAGTTAATATTCTTCATGTAATGATTATCAGTGATAAATTTATCTGAGGAAATTGGAGTTTGGACAAAACCCAGATATCGCCTTAGAGCCTATATGAGCCCCAGCCGGCAAGAGAGGGCTGAATGTTACTTAGGGAGTGGACCACTTCTGCCAATACTCTGTTACAATAAAAGCCACTGGAGACATAAGTAGCAAGAAATCACGGTAGTGTAGGTAAAGGATCGTTTACTTGTCCTGGTGGTGATGGGCAGGGCAGGCTTCCTAAAGGAAACAGTGTCTTAGCAAAGTCTTAAATGTGCCATAGTTAGCCAGGCAAAGAAGGGAAATGGTGCTCCCAACTGAGGGAACCATAAATTCAAAGACAGTAGCATGAAAAAATGAGGCATCCTAAAAAATTCTACATAAAATGCCATGGCAGAAGCATGGGGTATGTAAGGGAGTATGACAACTGCTATAGAGAAAGGCAGAGGCATGAGGAGCTGGTAGAATGAACTGTAGGCAGGGAAGTAACATGGGTAGATATGACTGTTAGCTCTCCCTGGCAGGACTGTGGAAGACAGTTTGGGGAGTTTGCAGACGGGCTAATCAATCCTAAATATTAACTAATAGTAGTATTAATATTGGACATTTTTGTATATGTCCAAGTAAATTTAGATATTAAAAGCAATAATATTAAAATACTTTTCTTCTTAGGGCTGGGGTTTGGCTCAGTTGGTAGTGTCGCTTCGCACTCTCTGAGCACTTGGGTTTGATCCCCAGCATTGCAAAAACGGGCGAGGGATGTGGCAAACCACTCCTGAAGCAATCCCAAAACAATCAGCCATTGAAAACCCTATGAGGGTCACTATGAGTTGGACCCAACTCAATGGCACCTGACAACAACTTTTCTTCTTAAAGCAAATGTAGAAAATGTATTATATAAATATTTTTTCATTGTCAATAGAATTATGCCATATACATTGTTCTCAAATCTCTTATTTTTTATTTTTTTCAAAAAGGGTCTTAGTATAGCTCAGACTGGCTTGTAACTTGCTATGTAGCCAAGGCTGGCCTTGAACTTGTGATGTTCCTGCCTCAGTTTCCTGAGCCCTGGTATTACAGGTGTGCAATACCACACCCAGCTCAAATCTATTTTTCACAAGTGCTATGTCAAGGTCTTTGTCTACCACATGATATATGAACATATTCCAAATGCAAGTTAGGCAACTCATTCAAATGATCCTTGTTAAAGAATCTACTTACATCCTTTAGCGTAATAATGTTTGGATGCTGTCCATAACGAAGAAGAATTTCAATTTCTTCTGTTGGGTCTCTCTTGCTTTTGTCAATAATCTAAAAGTAAATATTTATCACAAAATCTCATGAACATAAACTTTAAATGCTTATAGTCAACACCTTAGATATTATCTTATGTAAATAGTGTACATATAAGCCATTTCTCAATCAGAGTTATTCACCTACTTGGCCATCTGTATCAAGTCTTTTGTTTTTGTACTTGGGGCCTGAACCCAGGGCCTCGCACATACTTGGCAAGTTCTCTACCACTGGGCTGCTCCTCTAGCCCATTTTTTATTTATTTTTATCTTGAGACAGGGTCTTGCTAAGTTACCTCTAGCCTCAAGCTTGTGATCCTCCTACCTGAGCCTCCTGAGTTGCTGGAATTGCAGGCATGAGCCACTGTGCCTGGCTTGAGTAACTCTTAATATAGATGTCAAGGCTATAAATTCTAACCTGTGAATCACATTACTCTCCAATATAAGTTTGCAGCAAGTTTAGGACTTACCAAAAACTCAAAAGCTTTAAGAAAAGGTGCCAAGAACACAGTTATCATATCTTTTCTTACATCCTTGAATGTCTTAAACCAGGGGTATCCAACCTTTTAGTTTCTCTGGGCTGCATCAAGTAAAGAGGAATTGTCTTGGGACACACATAAACTATATAATATAGTCAGTGCATATACATAATAAGGGGGGGGTAGAAAGAAAATAAATGCTAAAAACACCTGACGTTGAGAGATTTTGTGGGGCCATACTAGCTGTCCTGCGCTGTGTGTGACCTGTGGGGTGGACATGTCTATCTTAAACATGTGGAAATTCAGTCAATGTTCAACCCCCTATCAGTACAGATAATTAAGAGCTAGATATGTCTGTAACACCACAACTAGCATCTGTTTATTGAATTAACTTTACTTCTTTTTTTTTGTGGTACTGGGGGTTGAACCCAGGGCCTCATGCTTGCATGCTTTGCAAGTGCTGTACCACTGAGGTGCACCCCCAGGCCATTTTTTTACTTTTTGAGACAGGGTCTCACAAATTATGCAGACTGCCTCTGGTCTCGAATTTGTGCTCCTCCTGCCTCTACCTCCTGAGTCGCTGGGATTACAGGCGTGCACCACTGTGCCCAGCTGACTTTACTTCTTTTAATAAAGTGCTTTAATGGACTATCCCATTAATTGTAAGCTACTAATAAAAATGAATTAACAGTTAAGTAAAACAAGCTTATTTTTGAAGTTAAGCAGAAAGCTATGCAGAAAAACCACACCTAGAATTTTATTTGACTAGAATTAAGTTTAGTTATTATAATAAAGTCATTTAAAATACTAACATGGCTTTCTAACTCTCTTGTCAGCTGATTCTTAAAAATATTTTTCCTAATATTTTAATCTATTAAGGCAATATATTTTTAAAAGACAAGTTTGCCCTTTAATTCAAAGTGTAGTCTGAAACAGTTTTTTGACATTTGTATATTTAATTTTAAAAGAACTTAGTAATTAATGTATGCAATGGATACCCAACCACTCCAGCAACCTACAAAAGAGCTTAACTCTGAGTTCAAACTTCTTTCTGAAATGGATTTAGTTATAAAACAGTTCCCTATTTAGGGAACAGGGAAGACAAATATATAGGTACTCACTGTAATCAACTGCAAATATTAGGCAAATCATGATTAAAAAGAAAGGTATATGAAATAGGCATGCTAGTTCAAGAGATGATCCGGGACTAGTTTCTTGAAAACCAGAACAAACCACAAAGTGTTATTTTTAGCAACATCCTCTGATCTTCGAATCTGAGCCCAGCTTACATTATATCTATAGTTGTGCTTGTGGATCTTAGTTTTATAATTTCAGTAGAATATAGTTGTACTGGGATTGGGTTGATGAATTTAAGTTAAGTCATAGGAATCCATAAATAGCTTGGAGGGCTCTTTAAAGCTTTGGGTTTACTGTTCCTGGTTTCTGTAATTCAAAGAGGGTTTCAGGACCTTCTACTTTTTCTGATGTGTTTATGGAATTAAGACACACCCTTTTATTTGTCCAGTACTTGGGGGTTGAACCCAGGGCCTCGCAAAAACTTTGCAAGTGCTCTACCACTAGGCTATACCCCCAGGCCATTTATTTTTTATTTTGAGTCAGGGTCTCGCTAAGTTATGCATGCTGCCTCTGGCCTCAAACTCTTGATCCTCTTGCCTCTGCCTCCCGAGTCACTGGGATTACAGGTGTGTGCCATGGCAAATACATCCTTAAATTGTCTATCAAATATATTATTCCTCTTCTTTCCTTTTGTGTTAGCAATGTGAAATTTTCTATGTACTTCAGATTTCAACAGGAGCAATGAACAGACTAGTAACTTAAATGTATTTCTATGGTTCATTGATACATATGATAGAAAGTCTTATGGACACTGATGACTCTAAGGCAATTACATCCAAGTTTAGAGTAGTAATAATAATTAATGTTACTTTTTTGCTAACTATATATGAGCTACCCATAGTTATAAACTAGTACTAAGGTTCAAGATAAGTTGGAAGCTTTAGGTATCACTTGAATTGCTTGAGGTGAGAGAGATTACTATCTTAAGCAGTGAAAAGGCAGAGGCTTTGAATATAGTGTTTGTTCATTCACAGCTAAAGGTGTGGAATTCAAACTTTACCACAGAGGTAAGTACCTTAATTTTTGGTTTAGAGTATTCTGTCTCACACTGCCTCAGCCTTCTAAGTAGCTGGGATTATAGGTATGTGCTACTGCGTGTGTACCTGGCTCAGAAGAGCATATTTTTTTTCTAGTGAGACAGGGTATCACTATGTAGCTCAGGTTGGCCTGGAACTTGCAGCGATCGTCCTGTCTCAGACTCCAGAGTACTGGAATTACACAGATGTGCTACTGAGCCCAGCTAGAAGAGTATAATTTTTTAACTGGTACTGACATGCATGAATAAAAACAGAGTTGCATTTTATATATGTACGTGTGTGTGTGTGTGTGTGTGTGTGTGTGTGTGTGTGTGTGTGTGTTTGTGGTACTGGGGGTTGAACCCAGGGCCTCACGCTTGCATGCTGTGCAAGTGCTGGACCACTGAGCTGCACCCTCAGCCCATTTTTTAAATTTTTTGAGACAGGGTCTCGCTAAATTACTCAGACTGCTTCTGGTCTCAAATTTGTGATCCTCCTGCCTCCGCCTCTTGACCCACTGGGATTACAGGCATCTGCCAATGCGTCCAGCCATGTGTGGTTTTTTGAGACAGGGTCTTACTAGGTAGCCTAGGCTGGTCTCAAACTCATGATTCTTCTGCCTCAACTTCCTGAGTGCTGGGATGACAGGAGTGCGTCATCATGCATGGCATAGATTGGCATTTTAATTCTAAAAGTATTTACCTTCACTGCAAACTCCATGTTTGTGGCTTTATGTATACATCTCTTGCAAACAGAGTATGAGCCAACTCCAATATCTTCTTTTACTTCGTATCCATCAGTAAACTGAATACTGTTCCTGTGCAACTGCTACAAACAAAATTATAAATTGATAAAGAGTTCTGTAATGCCTCTACGGCATTTCACAATAGAGGAATCTATTACTCAGCACACACTGATGATGTTAACTTTCAATAGAAATGAGTATCAGTAAAAAAGTGATTGCTTATAACACTTATTCTTCTACAAGTGCATATTAATAGCAAGAGGTAAGTCTTCTAGAAGATCTTACATTAATCAGGGAAAATTGAATATGTACAAGAAAAAAGCAGAGATACTTGACAAGGGGCCTATGGCCTTATCTCTGATTTAGCTCCTTCCACTCCCCAATCAGCTTTAGATATTTTGAAGCACCGTTGCAAATAAAGAGAATTTTGAAATCTCTGGTATGGAAGAAAAGATTCAGGAGGATTCAAGATAGAATATTTGGATTGTTTCACATGTATCCCTTAAGGGCCATGTAATTTTTGCTTTTGTTTTTTTTGAGACAGGGTCTCATTATGTAGTCCAGGCTGGCCTGGAACTATGTAGCTTAGGCTGGTATCAAACTTGCGGTGATCCTCCTCCCTCTGCCTTCAGAGTGCTGGGATTATAGGCAAGTGTCAACATGTTCAACTGGCCACATAACCTTAAACCTGTATTTTCTCAAAGAGTAATGGAGAGGATTAAATAAAAATATTGCATTTGTTAGTAATACCTGTTATAATTTTTGTCTTTCAGTAGCCATGCCCTCTTTTCTTCACCTTCAAATCATAGCTTTATATAACTTCTGCCAAAGAAGCTGTTCATGACTTAGGGACTAATATATGGTAGATGATGAATAGCGAATTACTATTTGCACAAATAGGTTGAGAGAAGTTATGCTGCCCTTGGCTATACTGATATGAGACCTTCCATGCCTATGAGATTTGTACAGGGTAAAACTTGACTTCTATAGAATGTATAAGTTTGTAGTTTCTATGTTAGGTACAGAAGTTATAATTTAAAACATGCCATACATTTGTGTGCTTACAAAGTAAAAGGAACAGACTATTGCAACATAACCTGCAGCCGTAGCCCTGTGGCATCCGATCCCATCAGATCTCAGAAGCTAAGCAGGGTAGGGTCTGGTTAGTACTTGGATGGGAGACCGCCAGGGAACACTAGATACTGTAGGCTTGGGAGAAGGACCTGGCAACCCCCTCCCAAAAATCAATCTGCCATTGAAAACCCTATAAACAGCAGAGAAGCATGACAATAGTGTTTCGCCTGTTGTACATAGGGTCGCTATGAGTCGGATACCGACTCGATGGCACCTAACAACAACAATTGCAACATAAACTTTATTTAAAAAACAGTGTTTAAACTGGTTTTCTAGAAAATGAAAAGGAAGATGATTGACTCAAGAAAAAAAGTTAGAGCAGGGTTGGGGGTGTGGCTCAGTAGTAGAGCACTTGCTTAGCATTCCTGAAGACCTGGGTTTAACCCCTAGCACCACAAAACAAACAAGCAGTAAAACCACTTTAGAGCAAAAGCAGCTTATTAATCATGCAAATACAAGCATTAATGATACCCTATGTTGTTGCCTGCAGTGATATCACTGTGGCATCCAATCCTGTCAGATCTCCAAAGCTAAGCAGGGTTGGGCCTGGTTAGCAGGTGGATGGGAGACCGCCTGGGAACACCAGGTGCTGCAGGCTTGGGAGAAGGACCTGGCAACCCATTCCCAAAAAGCAATTAGCCATTGAAAACTCTATGAATAGTAGAGAAGCACTAACAATACTGTTTTGTCTCTTGTATGTAGGGTCTCTATGAGTCGATTACCAACTTGTTAGGTGCTGTGGAGTCGGTGCCTGACTCATAGCAACCCTATTGTACAACAGAACGAAACATTCCCTGATACTGTGCCATGCTTGGCACTATGTCAGTACTTCTCTGCTATTAATAGGGTTTTCGATGGCTGTTTGTTTCAGGGTTGCTTTGGGAGTGGGTTGCCAAGTCCTTCTGCTATTTTTGTGGTGCTGGGAATCAAACCCAAGGCCTCAGAGAGTACAGAGCAGCACTGTACTAACTGACCTAAATTTCAACCCCAATGATAACCTAAAAACAATTTAATTCTTCAAAAGATATATATCTAGTTCCCTCTGTGGTTAAAAAGATGAATTAAATTTAAAAACGTATTTTTCTATTTAATTGACATAGTAATTGTACATATTTATGGTGTACTGTCTGATATTTCAACAAATGTACACAATATGTAATGACTACATCATGGTGAATTATATTTATCTTTCCATAATATTACGGTGTTGTTGTTGTTAGGTGCCGTCGAGTCATGTCCGACTCATAGAGACCCTCATAGGGTTTTCAATGGTTGATTGTTTTGGGATTGCCTTGGGAGTGGATTGCCATATCCTTCTCCTATAATATTAGGGTGGGAAGAAAGAAATCTAATGTTTTTTACTATTTGTGTTCCTCTAATGATATTTAGCCTGCGGCGGTAGCCCTGTGGCATCCGATCCCGTAAGATCTCGGAAGCTAAGCAGGGTCAGGCCTGGTTAGTACCTGGATGGGAGACCTCCTGGGAACACCAGAAGCTGTAGGCTTGGGAGAAGGACCTGGCAACCCCTCCCAAAAATCAATCTGCCATTGAAAACCCTATGAACAGCAGAGAAGCACTGACAATAGTGTTTCCCCTGTTGTACAGAGGGTCGCTATGAGTCGGATACCGACTGGACGGCACCTAACAACAACAACAAATGATATTTAATTTATTAGTCTAGTTTCTTTTGTCTGTCTGTCTGTCTCTCATTCTACCCCCTGCTTCTGTAGCCTTTACCTACTTTTTCTGCCAACTTTGCTAAAGATAAAGAAGTAGGGGGACCTTAGGGGAGTACCCATAACCACTTCTTCCTAATAACCATGGGGGCTCCAAAAGAGCAAGGACAAAAATTTGGAAATCTTAAGATTTGAGTTCACTTTTAGTTCTTTTATCTCCCTAAGGCAAAGGTTGGTAAACTATAGCCCATGGGCCAAATATTGTTCATTGTCTGTTTTTGTAAATCAAGTATTACTGGCATCCAGTGATGCTCATTTGTGCATGTACTGTCTATGGCTGCCTATCTTTTTTTTTTTTTTTGAGATAAGGTTTTGCTATGGTATCCCAGGCTGTCCTCAAACTTGAGATCCTCCTGCTTCAGCATCCCAAGTGCTGGGATTACAGGCATGTGCCACCATGCCCAGCACTATGGCTGCTGTTGTGCTACAACAGTAGAGCTGAGTAGGTGTGGGAGAGAAAATATAGTCCACAAAGCCTCAAACATTTATTTTCTGACCCTCTACAGAGAAGAGTCTGGTGATTCCTGTTCTAAGGCAGGAAAAAACCAGACTTCAATCCATTATAGCTCATCTGACAGAGGTAGACCATGAAACACACTAGGTCTAGTAAACATTTGGAGGTACAGGAGAGGGGACAGACAAGACAATATTTATCTTAATTCTCTAAGAAGTCTACTTTCAAGTCACATAGGTATGTAGGATTTTGGTTCATGCAATCTTTTCAATGGCATATGAAAGGAATTTCTAAGAGTAATGTTAATGATATAAACATATGTTAAGCTGCTCACTTAAAATCAGCACATAAAATCTGATCTTCTTCTTCTTATTATTATTTTTTGCAGTACTGGGGGCTGAACTCAGGGCCTCGCGCCTGCATGCTCTGCAAGTGCTGGACTACTGAGCTGCACCCCCAGCCCATTTTTTTTTTTATTTTTTTGAGACAGGGTCTCGCTAAATTATGCAGACTGCCTCTGGTCTCGAACTTGAGATCCTCCTGCCTCTGCCTCTCGAGCTGCTGGGATTATAGGCATGTACCACCATGCCCAGCAAATCTGATCTTATCCACATTTATCTTACACTTCAAATTTAAAATCGAGATATCCACTCACCTGAACAATTGAATGCACACCAACTGTCTGCATAGCTTGGCTTTCATCATCTGAGGTAATAGCAACAAAACTAAACCCCCGAAAAAGTTGATGTGCATTAGCACTAGGTGGAATGCCAGGTGAATCTGAAAAGAATACGGGATTACCAAGATTTCTTTGAAGGTAGTAAAGGGAAGAACTGTCAATATTATGACCTTTCTCACTTATTCTGGAGTTCTTCTCAGACATCCACTATATATCCCTTATGTCCAAGATATGTTAGTGAGGTACTATACCATATTTGTCTTGATCACTTATTGCCATCACCACCCTAACATCTTACTCTCTCAAAGCCTACAAAATAGCTAATTTGTTTGAAGAATATAACAAATGAATGAATAACTGGGTTAATGTTATTTCAAATTAGCACCATCCCACTGACCTTCTTGAAGTGAAATTTTCTTTATCTGTACTATTCAATATGGCAGCCCCTAGCCATGTGCTGCTACTGAGCATCTGAAATGTGCCTAGTGTGCTTGAGAAACTAAATTTTAATTTAATTAACCACATGTGGCCACCGGCTACCACACTGGATAGTGCAGTACTACATGATAACCTGTCAACGTTATGCCTCCTACTTCGAGGGGAGATACAAGTTGATATTCAGTAAAGTCAAGGTTATCATAAAGACTGATTTTTTCTGATTGAACAGGGAAAAGACATATCTACTGTCTTATGTTTGTTTTTACATTGCCTTTTACCTTTGGGAGTTTTTGCAGTAAACTCAGGATCAAAATAAAATGTATCTTCTGGCCTGCCAGTTGCAGGTTTAAAAGGTGGGTGAATTTCTCTTCTATACAGTTTCTATAAGAAAAAAGAGATACTTAGACATGTGTTAATTATAAAAAATATTTCAAGTAATTTTTTTCTTTTCTTTTTTGTGGTGTTGAGGATGGAACCCAGGACCTTGTGCATGCCAGGCAAGCACTCTGCCGCTGAGCTATACCTATACTTACATTCCAGTCTATTGTTGAGAAAAATGAATGCCTTTTGATTTCTTCAACTCCATCTGGTCCTGCACCTATCAAAAATTGATTAGTTGGTAGTTTTATTTCAAGGACAAATATTTATATTGGTTCAGTCTTTGCTTTTAATATTTGTCTGAATATTTAATAATTCCACCACAAAAAGAAATATCCACCCCTCAACCCCAAACCAAACACACAAAAGAAACAAAATGAATTAAAATTTTACCTAATCTGTTTGCCGGATTTCGTTTGAAAAGCATTCGTAAAAGACTCTGGGCTTCAGGACTCAAAAACTGGGGCATTCCAAGTTTGGCTCTAAATAATAAATCCATATAATAACATTTTATTTTTGGAGGAATCTTTGTTTTCATTAAAAAAATTTTTTTGAGACAGGTTCTCACTGTGTAGCCTAGGCTGGCCTGGAACTCACTAAATAGACCAGGCTGACCTCAAACTCATGTCAATCCTCCTGTCTCAGCCTCCTGAGTGCTGGGATTACAGGCATGTACCACCATGCCTGGCTCTTATTTAAAAAAATTTTAAGCTAACTTTTTTATTTTGAAACACTTATAGATTCACACTCAGTTATGAGAAATAATGCAGCGAGATCCTCTGTACCTTTTACCCAGTTCCCTCAATGGTAACACAGAACTAAAGTATAATATCACATCAAGGATACTGACATCAAAGATACTGATCAGTGATAATCCACTGACAGCATTCAGATGGCTCCAGTTTTATTTGCACTTATGTGTTTGTGTATTTTTAGTTCTATACCATTTTATCATGTGCATAAACAAGCTGCTATATTGATGTGCCACAATTTATCTATTTACCTGCTGAAGGACATCTGGATTGTGTCCAATTTGGACCATTATGAATAAAGCTGCTATGAACATTCATAGTCATGTTTTTGTGTGAACACATCATAGGATGCTAGTCCATAATCTTCTAATGGTGTTTTTCACTTTTCAGAATTTTGCAAAGAGCACTATTGTGAGAATAAGGACATCTGACACTTAGTTCTGGCTGTTAGTAAGGACTTTGTGACCTGGGGAAATCAATCACTTTCTGTCTGTTACCACTTCTTCATAAGAAGAGGGACAGAGATTCTAAACCAATGGCTCCCAAACTGTAGCCTCAAAATCCCTTTTCTAAAAAAAATTTAAGAAACTCAATATTAAGAACTCTCTCAGGGAACAGGAGTAGGGGTTTAGCTCAGTTGGTAGAGTGCTGGCTTAGTATGCACCGAGGTCCTGGATTTGATCCCCACCACTGTAATAAAATAAAAAAAGAGCTCTAGAGAACATGTGCTTTGAAAGCTGGGTGTGGTGGTGCATGCCTATAAACCCAGGACTCAGGAGGCTGAGGCAGGAGGACTGATGTGAGTTTGAGGCCAGCTTGAACTACATTGTGAGTTCCAGGCCAGCCTTGGCCACACAGTGAGACTCTGTCTCAAAAAAGCAAAACAAAGAAAGAAGAAAAAGACAGGGAGAGAAAGAACATGTGCTTCATATGCCACTCCCCCATCCTGCCTTAATCCCTTCAGGGGAGGGGAACTGATAGGCAAAACGTTTGTGGAATACTGAATACTCTGTGGCACGGTCTAAAAACCACTGGCCTGGATGAGCATAAGGTCTATTTTAGCTATAGTGTATAATTTTATTTCTTTTCAAGACCTACAAATTAAAGAAACCAATGATCCTGTAAGTATGACAATAATAACAGAGCTGGGGAAAATAGCTAGCAGAGAAATTCCTACCTCAGGAATAGATCCATTTATTGTTCAGTGAGTTGTTACTGAGTTATTATTTGTCAGACATTGCTTAGTGCTGTGGATACAGAGCTAAAGATAGCCTCCCATGGTCAGCAGAGAAGATGGATACCTCTAGTATACTAAGAGACAAATTCAGGACATTTGGAAAGAGTGCTTAAGGAACAGTAGTGTGTATCTAATTTAACATGGGACATTGAAAGGCCTTCAAAGCAATCTAAAGGTTGAATTTAGATTAAATTTACTCAATGGCTAGTGTTTCCCAAAATGTTACTGAATAACATTAAATCCCTCTAGACACTTAGCAACAACAATAAAGAATACTTCATGATCCAGTGAGTTTAGAGAATACTATCTATTATAACCCTCTGTTGGAGACATAGAATAAAATATACAGAATATAAAAGGCTGGAAAATCTAGAGTAATCACTATTTTCAAAACATTTGTTTAGAAATGTTCCCAGCACATCTTTTTTTGTGTGTGGTACTGGGGGTTGAACCCAGGGCTTCGTGCTTGCATACTCTGCCAGTGCTGGACCACTGAGCTGTACCCTCAGTCCATTTTTTACTTTTTTGAGATAAGGTCTCACTAAGTTATGCAGACTGCCTCTGGTCTCGAACTTGTGATCCTCCTGCCTCCACCTCCTGAGCCACTGGGATTACAGGCATGTACCACCCTGCCCGGCCCAGCACCTCTTTTCTTTAGAGAATGTCTATTAACATGTTGTAGAATTAGGGTTCTGTTGAATAAAACTGGGAAAGTGCCACTGTATTCTGTAACAGAGATGTAGCAGAGGTCTTGAAATAGTGGACTAACATGACCAGACTTATTTTCAAGATGATAGCTCCAAGGGTAGTAGAGAAACATCTGGGGTGGAAAGAAGTGGTAGGTGGGAGCCATTTTACTTGATAGTGTGGCCCAATAGTGTGTGTAAGATCTCCTCATGGCCTGGGCACTGTGAGCAATGCAATATGGAGGAAGGCATCAAGAATGGTTTCCAGGTTTCTGACTTGGGACAGAGTATATGGAAGTGGTGGCTGGGAGTACAAGGACAGGAAAAGAACAGCAAGTAGAGACAAAGTTGGCTTAACAATGTCAAGTTATTCATACCAGATATTTGGGAAAAGTCATGTGGATAAATAAAGGGAAATATAGGTCTAGTGCCTGGTAAATTGATGTAAGAAAGAATGATTTGGGGCTAATTAAAATGTTGAGACTAGTTATGGGAAAGACTGAGGTCAGTACTGGAAGAGAGTACAGAGGGGAAGAAAAGCACGTTAGAGATGGAATCCTGGGGGTGGAGAGCATTTAAAAGGTAGGCAGGGGCTGGGGATACAGCTCAGTGGTAGACTGCTTGTCTAACGTGTGAGGCTTTGGGTTCAAATTCAAGCACATTATAAAAAATAAATGAAAGGTGTCAAGAAATGAATAACTTGGACATTAAAAGTAATGAACATGAGGTTGGTTGTAGATAAGTGGTGGAGTATGTGTTTAGCATACATGAGGCCCTGGGTACAATTCCTAGTATCAAAGGGAAAAAAAAGAGATACCACTGGGTGAATCACACTGATTAGATGATACGAGGAAGTTCACTGTTTCCGAAAATACCAGCTGATAAGTGAGGAAGGAATAATAGTAATAGAAAAATCATTAATTTTGGATTCCTTAAAAGATAATTGTTTCAAGCAATGATTATCAATGGATTAAACCATTAAATAAAGCCTGACAGGGAACTTTATCATGGTACAATCCGCTGCAATCAAGAGAACCTATCACTTTAAATGGAACAACTAGGTATTATAAACCACCTTCCCTTCATGTAACAGGGAGCACATAGTATGAACTATGAAGTAATCTTGTCAAGAAAGTTTAAAAGCAGGATAGAAGACCAAGTTAATAACAAGAGGAGAATAAAATTTGCACAGTCTCAGGAAAAGACCAGGTGTTATATAACCATGATAACAAGAGGACCACTGGAACTAGTTTTAAATCTGTTCAATTTTTTTTTTTCAGTACTAGGGGTTGAACCCACGGCCTGGCACTTGCATGCTTTACAAGTGCTGTACCACTGAGCTGCACCCCCAGCCCACTTAAAAAAATTTTTTTGAAACAGGGTCTCGCTAAGTTATGCAGACTGCCTCTGGTCTCAAACTTGCGACCCTCCTGCCTCTGCCTCCCCGGTTGCTGGGATCACAGGCATGCGCCACCGCACCCAGTTGGTTTTAAATCCATTCAATTATCAATGACAACTTGCCTGATGAATACTTCTAAGCCAACCGATCATTAAGTGTTCTTTGCCTTTGAAAATTAGCCAAACAGGAATACCTTCTCAATAAACACACCTGAGTGATAAGTGATCAACACTCCTACCCAAGTAATTATACGTTTATACAGTTGATGTCAACCCACTTATGGACCTGAAAATCTGCCAATTCTTGAATTCCACCCTTCTCTAAAACTCTATATAGGATCAGTGGCCAGCTGGGCACAGTGGTGCACCCTGTGATCACAGCACTCAGAAAGCTGAGGCAGGATGCTAGCCTGTACAACACAGTGAGCTTTTGGCTAACATGTCTCAAAAAACAAAAAAGATCAATGGTGTACTATGGAGAGACTCTACCAGACTAGTACTGCTCTCCCTTACTACAAGTAAGCAATAAAAATCAGCTTTATGCTCTTTGTTTCAGATACTGAGAGGTGATCTCTTTCTTTGACAAGATAAATTCAAAAAGGAGAATTAAAAATTGATTTGGTTTCTAACAAATAAATGACAGGGAAAATAGAGGTAGACTATTCTAGGTTAATAGAAACTTAAAATCAAATGGAACAGGCAAACTTAATTTTGATCCAACTGTAAAGAAACAATATCTGAAATCCAGTTAAGGACTGGTACTAGGTAATACCTAAGCATTAACACTAGTTTTGTTAGATGTGGTCATGTAAGAAAACTTTCATATTTTTAGTAAGGCAAACTGAATTAAGTAGGTGAGAAATGACATGTCTGGAGTGCTTAAAATATTTGTTAAGAAAAAAAACGGGAACAGATTAAGCAAATATGGCAAAATCCTGATGACTGGTAAATCTGGGTGATGGGCCTAAGTGTTCCTTGTACTGTTCTGTTTTTCAGAATTTACATTTGAAAATTTAACACGCAGAGGAGGAATGGGCAAGCCAAAGAGACCAAAAGAATCCAGGGGTAGGGGCATGCACCTGTAATCTCAACACTTGGGAGGTTGAAGCAGGAGGACCACGAGTTTGAGGCCACTTGGGCTACACAGCAAGATTCTGTCTCAAAACAAAAACAAAAACAAAAACTGAGACGGAGACACACACATACACAAAGATACACGGAGATACCAAAAGAGGAATGGTTGGAGAGGTAGGAGAAGCAGATGAGTAGGAAAAACTAAGGAGAAAGGGGTGAGTTGACACAGTCTCATGCTGTACTTGAGGCTGGCCTTGAACTCCTGGTGGTTCTCCTGCTTCAGCTTCTCTAGGGCTGGTGTTAAAGGCATGTGCCATCATATCCGGCTGCTTTTTGTAGTTTTAATTTACGCTTCCTTTTTTTTTGTGGTACTGGGGGTTGAACCCAGGGCCCACATTGTCAAACACTTCTTAAAGAACCCTCCTTAACTGTCTCTTCTAAAATGGTTCCTCATCTCCTCAACTAGAATGTGAGCTCTGTGAGACCACTGCAGATCTTCTCAGTCTTGTTCACACTGGATCGCCAGTATGCCTAGGCAAGAACGCAATTGTCTGTTGAGAGAATTATGTGAATGAGCAGTAGAGTCACCTTTCTGAAAACCTGCCATGGGTTTTAGTAACCAGAAGCCCACTGACAACCGCAGTGAGTGCAGTTTCAGTAGAGTGGCGGGGATGAATGACAAGCAGGCTGTGGAATAAAAGAAGCCAAAAAAAGAAATAGTAATGGAAGGTATAGACTCTTCAAAGAGGCTTTGTACTGAAAGGATCCAGAAAGATGGTGCAGTAACCAGAAAGGAAGACCAGGTCAAAGAAAGGGTTTAGTATCTTAGCTGAAAGGAGAGAGGATGGAGGGAGGAAAGTCAGTGATGAAAGCTTAGTGAACATTCATTTATTTATGTAGTAAATATTTTAACCATTTTTATTGTGAAGACTAACATAGAATGCCAAACAATCCTCCAGACAAAAACCCACCCAAAGAACACTGCTCAATGATTCACCACAAAGTGAATACAGTTATCTGGTCAAGAAATAAAACAATGCCAGAACCCTTCATCCCATGTAAGCATGTTCCTTATTTTGTCTCCAGACTTTATCATCTGAATATAGTCCCTAAAATATGCTTTAGTTTTGCCTGCTTTGTAAACTTTATAAATAGAATCATATAGTATTTATTCTTTTGTGTCTCTATTTCATTTGGTCAATTTTCCTGTGAGATTTATCTAAGTTGTTGCATGTAATTATGACTTGTTCACTTTTCTTTGTTGTAAGGTATACCATGCTAATCGGCTAAAGGTCTGGATCTGGTTTTGTATGGCTCGTGACTTAAGAATTCTTTTAGCTGAGCATGGTGGTATATGCATGTAATCCCAGCACTTAGGAGGCCGAGGCAGGAGGATCTGAAGTTCAAGGCCAACCTGGGCAATACAGTAAGACCCTGTCTCAAACAAACAAAAAGAAGTGTTTTATGTTTTTATAGTGTTGGATAAAAAATAACAATAAATAAAAATATGTAACAGAGACTTGTGTGTGGCCTGAAATATTTATAGATAGAAAATACAATTACTACTGGATCCAACTGTAAAAACATACCATCTTTATTAAGGTATTCTACTGTTAATAATACAATTTCCACTATTTATCAGTAATGCTGCCATGAACAGCTTTGTACTTGTTTGTTGATATGAATACCTTGATGCATATAAATTGAATTTATGCTTGGGGTCTACTATTCCAATAAATGGAGGTATACATATATTTTTCCACAGAAGATAAGCACAAAACTAATTTCTGAAATGGTTACAGAAGTATTTATATTCGTCCCAGCTATGTATGAAAGTTGCCACTGCTCTACATCCTACCAACACTTCGCATTGTCTTTTTTTTTTTTTTTTTGACTGGGATTTAAGATATATCTTAATGAAAACACTCTCTAACCTGAAATAAAACTTATTTACATTTTTAAGCCTGACATTGCTATGGCATCAGGACTTAATTGCTTCCTACTCCACAGGTTTTAGATGCCACTGCGCTGTTAATTCCCTAGTGCTCTTGAGACACATGTCAGACATACTCTTTGCTGGAAGTCCTGTAGATTGATTCTTTTTCTTTCTTTCTTTCTTTTTTTTTGGTGGTACTTGGGGGTTGAACCCAGGGCCTCAAACATACTTTGCAAGTGCTCTACAACTAGACTGTACCTCCAGCCCATTTAAAAATTTTTTTATCTTGACACAGGGTCTTGCTATGTTACACAGGCTGCTGCTGGCCTTGAACCTGCCATCCTCCTGCCTCGGCTTCCCAAATTGCCAGGATTACAGGTGTGACCCACTGCATCTGGCCTTGTTGTTTTTAGGTGTCATCAAGTTTGGTCCAACTCAGAGCAACCTTATCTATATACAACAGAATGAAATATTCCCCGACACTGTGTCATGCCTGGTGTTAGTGCTTCTCTGCTACTCACAGAGTTTTCAATGGCTGATTGTTTTGAGAGTGTGCTGCCAGGTCCTCCTCCCATTTTTGTGGTGCTGGCGATTGAATCCAGGGTCTCAGACGGCACAGAGCAGGACTCTACCAACTGAGCTAAACCCTAGCCCATTTAAAAAAATTTTTATCTTGAGACAGGGTCTTGCTAAATTATGCAGCCTGCTTCTGGCCTGGAACCTACAAGCTTTCTGCCTCTGCTTCCTGAGTTGCTGGGAGTACAGGTTTGAGCCACTGCACTCAGCCTAGAGGCTTGATTCTTATCAAAAGTTTAACCATTTTCAATTATGCATTCCCTGAAGGGGATACTCTTGTGAAGTTGAAAGGTATGTGTTTTTGTTTTCTAATCTAAGGATGTGTATTACTCAATATAGGGATCTCCCTATGTTTATTGTGATCTAACAACAACAAAGGCAAAGGATGAAGCACTTTATCTGGAATTCCTGATTTGGTAAACTTGTGATGAACTCCAATTTGTCCACATGAGAGACTCCACAGCTTCTGCCACAGTCTGTAGTCTGCCTGGGGCCTTTGAATTACTGCTGCTTTAAATCTTTGCTGTAAGTATAGTGATTATTCTCTTCAGAGGCAGTACCTCCTAAATCTAGCCTGCCAATCTTTTTCACTTTAGCCACTCTGCAGCTACACAGTAGCAGCTGTTATAGCTTTTCTTTTCTTTCTTTCTTCCTTTTTTTTTTTTTGCAAGGGGTGGGTTGACACAATCTCACTCTGTACTTGAGGCTGGCATTTAACTCCTGGTGGTTCTCCTGCTCCAGCTTCTCTAGGGCTGGTGTTAAAGGCATGTGTCATCAAACCAGGCTGCTTTTTGTAATTTTAATTTACATTTCCTTTTTTTGTGTGTGTGGTACTGGGGGTTGAACCCAGGGCCTCAGCCTCATGCTTGCATGCTTTGCAAATGCTGTACCACTGAGTTGCAACCCTAGCCCATTTTTCTACTTCTTGAGACAGGGTCTGGCTAAATTATGCAGACTGCCTCTGGTCTCAAATTTGTGATCCTTCTGCCTCTGCCTCCCAAGTCGCTGGGATTACTGGCATGTGCCACAGTGCCTGAAAAAATTTCATTTTTTTTAAGAGGGAGAATCTCACTATGTTGCCCAGACTGTTCCAACTCCTAGGCTTAAGGCAAGGTACATCCAACCCACAGCCTGCATGCAGCACAGGACACCTAGTAATGTGATCCCACAAAATCTTAAAACATCATGTGTTTTAAGCATTACTTTCTTTGTGACCCCCCTCGTGTTATGTAAATGCACTGACTATGATATATAGATACATGTGCAGTCCAAGACAATTCCTCTTTACTCAATGTGGTCCAGGGAAGCTAAAAGATTAGACACCCTTGGTTTAAGGGATCTTCCTATCTCAGCTTTCCAAATAGGGAGTACAGGTATGTGCTGCCTCGTCAGGCAATTTATTGCTGCTGCTGCTGCTGCTGCTGCTGCTTCTTCCTTCGTTTTCCGCCCCCTGCAGTACTGGGCATTGAACTCAAGGCCTTGTTTGCTAAGCAAGTGCTCCATCACTGAGCTGCACCCCTAGCCCTTTCTTAAAATTTTTATTTTGAGACAGAGTTTCACTAAGTTGCTCAGGCTTCCTTGAACTTGCTATGTAGCAGACAGGCCTCAAATGTGTGATCTTCCTAAATGATTCTCACTAGCTGAGATTATAGGTGTGCACCACTAAGCCTGGCCTATTTTTTCTGATTGATGGGGTTGAGTATGTTTTCATAAATTTATTGGCCATTGAATATCCTCTTTTGGGGCGTTCTTAAGTCTCATACCTATGATCTACTCTTTTTATTTTCTTATTGACTGAATGGAGTTCTTTCTGGATACAAGTACTCTGTTGGTTCTATGTGTCACAAATTTCTTTCTTTTCTTTTTTTTCTAGTACTGTGGGTTGAACCCAGGGCCTTATGCTTGCATGCTTTGCAAGTGCTGTACCACTGAGCTGCACCCCCAGCCCATTTTTTTTAACTTTTTGAGACAGGGTCTTGCTGAATTATGCAGACTGCCTCTGGTCTCGAACTTGCAATCCTTCTGCCTCTGCGTCCTGAGCCATTACACTGGGATTACAGGCATGCGCAACCACGCCTGGCTGACAAATTTCTTCTAATCTCTCTTTTTTGTGGTCCTTTTTTGTGGGATTGAATGTAGGGCATCATGCATGCTAGGCAAGTACTCTACCACTAAGCTACATCCCTAGCTCTTCTACTCTCTCTTAATGGAATCTCTTAATGAGAAGTTTTTTCCAGAATGATTAAGAAAAGTCTGTTCTTTCCCTACTGTTCTATAATTTCCAATGGTTATAAATTAAGAGTTTATATGTACACAAGTTTGTTTCTGAGCTGTCTATTGTATCATATAAATCTTGTTTACATAGTTATTTCAATGCCATATTGTCCTAATTATACTAACACTTGATACCTGGTAAAGTATCCTTCCTATCTTGATCTTCTTTACCAGAGTTTCAACTATTATTGGTTCATTATTATATTAAAATCAGTTTATCAATTTGTACATAAAAAACTTGTTAGGATTTTTATTTGATTTGCATTGAAACTATATTTTTATCATTCTGTACAGTAGCCACTAGTCACATATAGCTCAATTGGTAGAGTGCCGCTCTGCACTCTGAGGCCCTAGGTTCGATCCCCAGCACAGCAAAAACGGGAGAAGGATGTGACAGCCCATACCCAGAACAATTCTGAAACAATCAGTCATCGAAAACACTATGAGGGTCGCTATGTGTCAGACACAACTCAACAGAACCTAATAACAACAAGCAATTGAAAGGTGGCCAGTCTAAATTATAAGTGAAAAGTACACACTGACTTTCAAATGAATATGAAAAAACTCACAATATCTCAATCATTTCTTAGTGTTGGTTACATTTTAAAATGATAACATCTTGGATATTGGCTTAAATAAAATACTTTATTAAGATTACTTTTAATTGCTTCTTTTTACTTTTTAATTGCAACTACTAGAAAACAAAATTATCTATATGGCTCACATTATACTTTCATTGGATAACACTGGTCTATAGAACTGATATCTTTACAAAACTGAGTCTGTCATA
>VMDO01020808.1:0-36737 GCA_007922755.1 Pedetes capensis
GAGGCGAGCATGAGCTCAGGGAGAGGTGGCGGGGAAGGGAGAGGACAGGGCTCAGCTCCCATCTTATCCTGGCCCTGCACAGCACTCTCCAGACCTGCCCCATTGGGGACGGAGCAACAAGGAGGGGACAGGAAGAGGATTTCTCCTTAGTGCTGGGGCCACCCTGCCACAGACAGGTCACCAGGCTCCGCCCAGGAGCAGAGAGGGTGGGTTTCTGTGTTGTCACACAAGAGCACTCGCTGCACCTATCCTGCTGGACGCTGGGGCCAGCTCAGCCTGCAGTGCAGAAGAGACCAGCTACTGGACACGTGGGAGGCTGGTGGCAGGGACAGAGGGTGAGGTCCCGAAAAGTGGGCTCTAGTGTGGGCTGCTCGTGAAAAGCACCAGGGGAGCTTTTTAAAAATAACCAATGCTCAGGGCCCACCAATTAAATGAGCCCTCTAGGCTGGGGCCAGGGTGCTGGTTACTTGTTGAACTCCCCAGGTGTTTTCCAGTGCAGTCAGGGATGAGATTCCCTGAGTACTGCATGGGGTGGAGAGATCAGTGATCATCTGGTCTGACCTTTCCCTTCCACTCGCATGCAGTGCCCAGCCACCTGGGCCTGGGACAGCCTTGCCCAAGGTTTCCGTGAGGGGCCTGGGCCCCAGAGAGGACAGGAGCGCCGGCATAAGGCACTGTGCCTGACTGACACTGAGCAGCAGAGCTGGTCTCTGCAGCTCCCACTCCTGCTGCTCTTCCTCAGACCACACCAAAGCCCTGGCTGTGGTTGCTGTGCAACCTGGGCCTGGTCTCCCCCCTCACCCTCCCAGAGCCTTTCAGCTGAAGGATTCTAGCACTAAGCGGTCTAAGTTCTCTTCTGAACCAGCACATCACAGACTGTCCTTAGGGTATTAGCAAGTGCCCAGGTCTCAAGGCTTGACCCTCACCCACACATATCTGCACACTACACCCTCATACCTACAGGTAGTGTTCCAAGGCTGGGAGCAAGTGAGATGTAATGGAAGCAGGAATTGTGCGAACAAGGGCAGCCCCAGCTGGATGGTGCTCGGCCTTCAACCAGACAGCAGATGTGTCCTTACCAGTAGGCTTGGCCCTCACACAGTGTTCAGGGGCTTCTGTGAGAAGCATCCTGAGGAAGGGGCGGCTCCCAGGTCAAGAGGAGGGATTGTGCCGTCCCCTGGCTTGCTGATTCTCCTCTCTGAGCAATCTGGGGAAATGTGACTGTCGGACACATAGTAGGCTCTTCTCTTCCTGAGGTCCTGCTTCAAGGGTCGGGTTCAGTGCTAGGCAGAGAATTTGGCAAGAGAGCGGTATTGATAGGGATGTTGGAGGTGGTGGAGAAAATGGACAGATAATGGTGGACATGATAGAGTTGACATACAGATGGTCCCTGGCTTATGATATTTCAACATACAACATTTCAACCTTAGCATGACGCAAAATGACACACTGAGTAGAAAGTATACTTTGAATTTTATATTTTGATCTCTTGCCAGGCTAGTCCTATGGTGCTCCGTACCCCCTGCTATGCTGGGCAGCAGTAGTGTTCCACAGCTTCCTGCAAGTCACGGAGTATGAAGGGAAACCACAAAGAGCTACCGTGTGTGCTATGTTCAGTCGGTTAGATGCATTAGATGAATTCTCAACTGATGATATTTTCACTTTATGACTGGTTTATGAAGATGCAACCCCATGGTAAGTCAGGGAGGTGTAGCTGTGAAAGTGGCAAGGTGAAGGAAGTGAAGTTCCTGGTCATGGTGGTGACGTGCACAGCAGGGACAATGGTGACGATGGAGGTAAACATGGCTTGGAGACGGTAATCGTGGTGGAGGTGAGGACGAGTAGGGCGGAGATACTGGTAGTGGTGACTGTGACAACAGTGATGGAGGGGATACGGCCTGTGATGCTGTGGACACAGCAGAGATGGCAGGCGATGATAATGATGGTCATCGTAGCGAGGGTGCCAATGGGGAGATGAGGGAGGCAGAACTCAGGGCGGAGGAGGCGTGGTGTCAGTGTATTAGTTCAGGGTGCTCCAGAGAGACAGAACATGTAGGGTGACCTATCAATGATTGCGAGCGGATTGGGAAGAGTGCTTGGCTCCCATGATTATGGGGGATGAGACGTCATATGGATGCCGTCGGCCACCTGGGGAAAGTGGGATGCTGGCAGCTTGGCTTAGCTCAAATGCAAAGGCCTCAGAACCAGGGAGGTCAATGGTGTAAGTCTTAGTCTGAGGGTGGAAAGTGCTGGTTTAAATCCTGGGGCCAAAAGGTCAGCGAGCTGGAGGCTGATGTCCAAGTAAGCAGGGAGAAACGTCTATCTCAGTTCTCAGAGAGGAGACCAGTTCACCTCCTATTTTCTTCTCTGTGGCATCCCCGCCATTGATGGTGCCTTCCCACACTGAGGGCGACCCTTCTCCACCGAGTCCACTCAGGTTCACAGGCTCATCTTCTCTGGAAACTGCCTCACTGACAGACCCCATTCATGCTTTTAGGTTTCTAGGTATTCCTTAAGGGGGTCTAGCTGGTTCCTGAAATGAGCCATCACAGCCCGAAGACTCTGAAGAGCCAGGTGTGCCATTGTCTTTTTTCCTTGGCCCAAGAAGCTCTAGCAGAGGACCTCCTCAAGACCTGTGTGTTGTCACAGTCTCCCTGTGCAGCTCCAGAGCCAGCCACATCCTCCTTCCTGCAGACCCGGTGTTTGCACATGACATCCCGCAGAGGGCGCTGCTGCACAGCGCAGGCCTCCACTGAAAGGCAGTGAAGCCCAGGGAGGAGGCTGTGACAGTCAGTGGGCAATCCCTGGGCTCTGCCTGGGGCTCAGTGGATGGAGGGGAGGGAGCCTCACTGCCTGGGCCACTTCTGTTTTCCAGAAGAGAAGGGGTGCAGGGAGAAATTATTTATTGTGTTCAAGACTCAAATATCTTAAGCCTTTCTTCCAAGATGCACGTTTGCTTAGAGGGGGGTCTAGGGCCAGTGGAGCCGTGGAGCACCCCCTGGTAGAATCTTAAGGCAGCACCAGAGCCCATGGGAAGGCACAGTGAGGGCCACACCCCCCTCCACACCCTCCTCTTGGCACAGATATGTGCACATGTGAGAGGAGGCGCCCCTGGGTGAAAACCTGTTGGGCTCTAGGGCCAGAGCTGCAGGTCCCACTGCAGGCACAGAGCCTGTTCACATGTCATCTGTCCTGAGGCCCCAGGAAGGCAGTCCTACAAAAAAGGCAAGACAGAGACTAAGGTCTTGTTTTCTAAAACAAAAACATCAAAAACCCCCTCGAGAGAAAGTGTTCACGTGAGCTGCTCAAAATCCCACTGCTAATGAGTAATAGCGGACAATGCAGGCAAAGTCACAGGGCAATGAAGAGGCACCAGGCAGACCTAGGGACAGCCCTGGCCCCGACCTTGGGCATTCCTTTCACCTTGCTGAGTATCAGTTTGCTCATCTGTAAAAGGGAGATAATAGCTATTTTCTTCCTAGGACTAAAGACAGCTGTGCGTGTAAAACACCCAGTGACAACTAGAGAAGCTGGGGCTAAACCCTCAGTTTCTTGCTCAGGAAGCAATGTGGGCACATCATGGAGCTCCTCAGTAGATGAGGGGTTTCGGCACGGTAAAAGGGGTCCCCATACCAGGCCTGGTCACCACAGGAAGAAGCCCCAGGGAGATTCCCCTCCTTGGGCCCTAAGGCCCCCAAGCTGGGGTAGCCGGCCCCTCCTCAGGACCAGGGTGAGTGTGGCCTGCTGAGGGCTCACAGCCAAGTCCCTCCCCATGAACTTGCCCTTGGCCAAGTGGAGATGCCTCACCCAAGGGCACTTGTCCTGCATGGGGTCACCCCATCCTATGAACATGGGGTGCATGGGCCAGGCTCTCTTGCCTCAATTTGGAGGGCAGATCTGTAGGTCCCCTGCAGCCCAGGGCTAGCCAGGGAATCAAGAGCAACTACCCAGCCATTCGGCTTCCCTGTGCCCACCCCAGCTGCTTCACCCCCAGGTGAGGGCCACACCAAGGCCACCGCCTCTCAAATCCCTGCAAATCTTCAGCACAGTCTGCTTCCCAGCTGTATTAGTTTCCTCTGGCTGCTGTAACAAATTATCACCAATATGGTGGCTGACACCAGCATGCACTTATTCTCTGACAGTTCTGGTATCCGGAAGTCTGGAATCACTTTCACTGGGCCACAGGATGTCAGCCAGGTCGGCTCCTCCTAGAGGCTCTTGAGCAGAATGTGTTTCCCTCCCTTTTCTAGCTTCTGGCTGCTGTCTGCATTCCTTGACTCAAGGGCGTCTTGCTGCCCTTGTTGAATTTCTTACTTCGTCTTCCACATTCTTTCTTACCTCTTATGAAGACCTTGTGATCACATTAGGGCCACCTGAATATTCCAGGACAGTCTCCCCATTGTCAGGTCTGAAAGAGTTACATCTGCAAAGTCTCTTTTGCCACACACATAGAAGGCACCACTCAGGTTCTAGAGATTAGGATGTGGACACTGGGGTCGGGGGCTGTTTTCAACCTACCCCACCAATGGCCTAACCTAAGAAAGCAGCTGGATGCCTGCTGTGGTCCTCCACATCTCTCGCCAAGCATCTGTCTCGACACCTCCTCCACAAGGCAGTCTGACTCCATCAAAGGACTGCAGAAGGGCTGGGAGTGGTGGTGCACACCTGTCATCCCAGTGACTTGGGTACAGAGGCAGGAGGATCATGCATTTGAGGCCAGAGCAGCCTGTGTAATTCAGTGAGACCCTGTCTGAAGATAAAAAGGGGCTGGGGGTGCAGTTCAGTGATAGGGCACTTGAAAAGAGTGTGTGAGACCCTGGGTTGAATCACACACACAAACATATGCACACACACACACACACACACATGCATACACGCACCAGAGACTCGTGTGTGTGTACACACACAAACACACTCACACACATACAGAGTAGGAGGAATCTGACTGCAGCCACCAAGCCTCCCAGTGCTGAAATGTGCGATGCCTAGCTCGTAGGCAGACTTAAGCAGGTTGGAAGTCTGCAAATCCAGACATGCCTGACCCCTTTGCTCTGCCTCTAAATGTTATCATCTTTTAAGTCTCGCTCCTCCATGAAGCCCTCCCTAGCCCAAACAGAACAGCTGCCACCCTTCTGGCTTGGCTCGCCTGCACCTCACCTGTGGCTCAGCCCACAGCCTGCTGCATGCACCTCTCTGCCCTCACAGGCCTGCATCTCGCCTAGACGGTGAGGTCAGGTCTTCCTCATCTTCCCAGCCCCTCTGATGCCTGGCCGGGGTCTGCTCCCTGGGCAGCAGGGGCCTTGTCTGCTTCCAATCTATCAAATAAACATTTCTAGAACTGGGTCAGGCCAAGCTGATCTGTGACTCCCACAGAGAAGGAAGGAAGTGGACAGTGGCAGCTGAGTGCCCTGGCTGCTCCGTTTGAATCAGTGCAGCTGGGGTGCTGGGGGTTGGAAGGGCTCCTGTGCCCCACCAATTCAGGTCTGGTGACAGGGGCAGTTATGCTGCTGCTCCTGCAGAGCCCCCTGTTGCTCGCCCTGGCTCAGAGCACCGCCACCTCCAGCTCCCAGCTCTCCTTTCCCAGCCCCAGGCTCCTCCCAACAGCTCCATTTCCCACATTGTCTCTAATCCTCCTTAGTCTCCATGCTTCCTGCTGTCTCATTCTCCCAGCAACTCACTCACCCCTGCCCCTGTCCCTTTAATACACAAAAACTGTCATCTCCAAGTCACCAACCACCTGATGCTGCTCAGTCCTAAGGCCACCACAGGCCCTTAGCATCCAGACTCTGCTGGGCCTGCCCTGGCACCATGCCCTCCAGCTTCTCAGTCTCTCTTCACGAGGGCTTTCTCTGGCCTTGGACTCAACTTGGCCCATGTGTACATCTGACTGGAATATCAAGGGCATGAGGACCTCAGGAGCACCCCTCGATTGGAGAGATGAGATCTGCTCGGTAGACCGGCGATTCCTCAGCCCTGGAAGGGACAACTCTCCGGCCTGTTCTGCCCAGTCAGTAACCATTGTGGGACTGAACCCCAGCTGCCACAATGGTAGCCTGCTCACTAGCGCCCTCTTATCCACAGACTCACATCCCTGCTCCCTCATGCACTTTCTGGGAATATCTCTGAGACAACTGTCATCACCCAAAGCCTCAAAAGGCTCATTTTTAGGAAATGAAGCAAAGGCCCCATATTGGGTCCTGTTCCCTCCTCATGGCCTCAGGAACAGAGCAGGCTCCTCACTCAGGCTCCAGCCCTCCTCGGCCCTAGACTCCCATGCGTCTTCATTCCATCTCTCACTTTTCCAGGTCAGGTTTGATCCCGTAGTGACACAGTTTGCCTGTTGTCGCCATACCCACCCACAGTAGCAATGTCCCTTCTCCCCTGAGTCTCTGCCCTCAGCCTGGACCATTCCCCAGCACACAGGCTGCGCTTCTGCCCTGCAACTCGGCCCAGCCATTTCATCTGGAGGCCGATCCTGGGGCTTCCTGCCCCCCTTAAGGTGAGCTTTGCTGTGAGCTCAGCTACAAGGGAGAGCTAACCAGATTGGAGCAGGGTGCTGTCCCTGAGCCAAGTCCAAGGAAACTGTATGCTGCTCTGAGGATGACCCTTGGTGACCTCAGCAGGCCCTGGAGGCGGGCAGGAGGCCCCTCCCCTGCCCAGAGTGTGCTCAACTCCAAAGCCCCACACCTGCCCATCTCTTCCACTTGTACGCCTAGTGCCATCGCGCTGCCAGCCTGACATGGAGCCTGTGAGAAAGTTTCCGCCGTGGAAATCGGCAAAAATTGCACCTCAGGGCTTTCACTCTCTTCACAGCCTTCCCTCTGCCATGCCTACAACCTGTGGCCCCAGGCGTAAAGCGCTCTGTGGGCTCACAGCACAGGTCCTGGCTCTGAAGGTCACAGCTCTGAATGGCCTCAGGAGGTGGCAGGATCAGCTTGACGGAAGTGTGTGCCCCGGGCAGCAGGGGCCAGGCTGAATGTGGAGGAGAGCTGGAGACCGGAGTGCAGCTGGGTGAGGCGGGAACCAGGGCAAGAAAGAGCCTGAAGGCCTGGAGCACCGGGGCCAGGGGTGTGGGCGTCCACGCATGTGCAGAGAAGAGAGAAGACTGCAAGGGAAGCAGAGGCAGACAGGGGGAGAAGAGAAAGAAAGACCTGGAGAGACCAAGGGGATGAGAAAATCAACAGAAGACACAGGGTACAGAGTGGGACGTAGCAAATGGGGGCAGAGGCAGACAGTGAAAAAGCCTGAGAAAGAGGAAGACAGAGTGGAGGAGGCCAAGGGCAAAAAGAGAAGGACCCAGTGACCAAAGCACAGACTGGAGAGGGACAAGCAAAGACAGGAGCAGAAGGACAGGGTGGGGTTGAGCAGGCCCAGGTCCCGAGGACGGTGATTCCTACATCTTCAGCTTCAAGGCTCATGGTGCCTAGGGCAGCTTGCCAGTCATGCCCAGAGGCCATGCAGAACAAGGTCTCCCCAGGCCAACCCAGCTTTTGTGGGAACACAGCCTTGCATGTCAATCAGCTACGCAAGATGTTGTTGTTAGGTGCCATCGAGTCAGTGTCCGACTCATAGTGACCCTATGTACAACAGGTGAAACACTATTATCAGTGCTTCCCTTCTATTCATAGGGTTTTCAATGGCTGATTATTTTTTGGAAGTGAGTTTCTGGGTCCTTCTTCCAAGCCTACAACACCTGGTGTTCCCAGGTGGTCTCCTATGCAAGTACTAACCAAGCACAACCCTGCTTAGCTTCCCAGATCTGAAGTGATCCGACGCCACAGTGGTGCGGCTGCAGGCATTCAAGCTATAAATGTTTATTTCTTCAACTTAGGCATTAAATCCCTCAGTAATTCAATCATGGCCAACCCAATTACTCACCGACAAGCGTGTTTAAATTAGGTGAAATATATTTGGACAATTAAATTGCTAAATGATTTGATTATTTCTGGGAAAAATTATTTCCCTCATAAAGCTCCTGTGAGCATTTTATTCTCCTTTCTTAAATCAACCCATGAAAAGGATATGCAGATGGAGGGTCTCCTGGGTGGCTCTGCCTAGGTGAATTCAGCACATCCTTGAGGCTGGGGTCCCCTGATTCAGACCCTTCCGTTTGTCCAGGGTCATTGGAAGTTAATTTGGATTGTTGTTAGGTGCCATCGAGTCGGTATCCGACTCATAGCGGCCCTCATGGGGTGTTCAATGGCTGACTGTTTCGGGATTGTCTTGGGAGTGGATTGCCAGGCCCTTCTCCCACTTTTGCGGTGCTGGGAATTGAACTCAGGACCTCAGAGACTGCAGCGCAGCGCTCTACCCACTGAGCTAAATCCCAGCCCCCTTTGAAAGAAATAAAATGTGCACATGTCCCCGATTCTGCATTCAGTGATGTCACGTTGAGAGCTTGAAATCCGCCATGATGGAATATGGACATTATGGACATTGGCAGCCGCTACAAACAAGGTTTTTTCGTGTGTTTCCTTCACAGCTGTCAATGTGCCCTTCCCTCGGCCTCAGCCCAGCAATCTGTGGCTCCTGGTGCAATGAACTCTGAGCCCACTTATGGGGTTCCCGCATTTGCTCCAGGTCTCAGCCGGGAGGCGCTTCAAGGGGCAGAGCACACTCGGTGGGGCGGGGGAAGATGGATGCCTGGCGCCCTTCCCTGGCCTCTGCCCCAGGGATGCGTGCCTCCCCTGCAGGTAGAGTCTCCAGAAGGAAGCGCAGCTGCCCAGATGTCAGGAGGACTCGGGTATCTCTGGATGTCCTCAAAGGAAACCCAGGCTCAGCATTGGAAACGACTTGCTCCCAGCCCCCTGCAGTGTGGATGGGCAGCTGGGGTGCAACTCCTGGGCTCCAGTTTAGTGCCCTGTGTGAGAGTCTAAGGTGCTCAGGTGCAGAGCCCCGGGAAGTCTGTCATGCAGCTCCTACATATGGGGATGTTTCATCGTTAGAATTCCCCACCAACTTCACAGGAAGCTGAGTCCTGGCCGCTGGCACCACAGCCGTCTGCACTGCCACCTTGAGGGTGGAGAGGCCAATTAGGAAGAGGAGAGGCCAGGGAGGTGGGAGAGAGAGGTGAGGGAAGGGGAAAGAGAGGATGCAGAGAAAGGTTCCAGAAGGATTTCAGAGGTCACTGTCACCATCCTCGACACCTCCACGCCCAATTGTTTGCAAACTTGACCTTCTCCCTGACGTCTTTTAGTGAGTAGAATTTGAAGCAGGGGAAGATAGTGGCAGTTTAAAAAGGCTGAGGGACCAGCTCCACATGCTACCAAAAGAGAAGCGAGTCCACCGAGGAGGACGGCAGAGTCAGCTGGGGCAGCACCACAGGCTTCCGTGGGAGAGGGGCAGGTCTGGCCTCTCTTCCTCTGCCAGCTGGTTTGATTCGCCCAACCCAGGCCGAGTCCATCCAGAACAAGTGCCTTGATCTCCCCTTGTGAGGAAGAACCTCGGGGCCCGTGAGGAAAGGAAAGGAAGGTCAGGTCAGTCGGAGGGAGGACTTAGCCCAGAACCTTCTCACGGTGCTGTGCTAGAAACTGTTCACTGGGTCTTGGCTGTGCCAATTGTTGGTGTGCACGGCCCAGCACACCCTAGAATGACTCACAGGCCACCGTCACACACGTGGGGAGCAGACCTCCAGGCCAGAAGCCTCTCCTCTGTTGCACCGTCCTGGTGGCCTGACCTGCTTTTCCATCATCGAAAGCCCCAGTCACCACTGCTGCATGCAAAGCTGGCTGCAGCGACCTCCTGAGGACTGGGACAGCAGGCCAGGCTGCAGATAACCAGGCACCTCTCCCTCTCTCCCTCTCTGTGCCCCCACCCCTCCCCCTCTCCCTTTCCCTCTCCTCCCTCCCACTCTGGGCCCTCACTCTCCACCAGCTGCCTAGCCCACAGCAAACAGCTAAATATAGTCCCTTATTCTTTCCCTCCCTGAAATCGGTCACACACTTTCCATCAACATCAATTTCTCCCTCCTTCCAGCCACTGCTCCTGGACTTTCTGGGCTGTTCTCCCACCATCTTTGGTGGGGGTTGCATGCAAGGAAAACAAGGCTGAGAGGCCAGCTTTGGGAAGTGCAAAATCAGTGTGGACTTTGGAATCAAAGGGATTCCACTCTTAAGTTTCCTAGTTGTGTGACCTCAGCAAGTCAGTGCAATGCCCTGAGCCCCACAGTCCTCACCTGAGCCTCCCTGAGCCTCACTGTCATCATCTGTACAATGGAGTTAATGTCACCGGCTTCCACGACCACAAGGACAGTCAGCCAGGATGATCGATGCATGGCTTCCAGACAAGGCCCGGCACGGAGGGAAGACTGGATAACAGTCCAGTCCCTTCCACTCATGGAAAGCCACTCTGCTTATCCCACAGAACAGAAACTAGAATTATAATGCCTGCCCCAGAGGGTGGTTTAGTGGGATCTATGAGATTAGCGGCTTATAACCGACACGGTATCTGTGGACAGATCGAGACCTTCCTTGTTGACACTGGGGGGCTGTCAGGTAGACTTCTTGGGAGAATCAGATCATACACACACACATACACACACACACACACGGGCACACACAGAGCTAAGCAAACTCAGAGATGGACAGCTGAAGTGTGTAACACACATATGAACACCCACAAATAAACAGGGCTCCTACAAACACACAGCGATCCCATACGTTCACCAACCCAGAGGCGCGTTCCCCAGTACAAGCCCAGACACATCCTGCCATGCACAGCCTCGCAGGCAGAGTCAGACTCCGAGGCACACGGGGAGGGCCACAGTGACATCACTGGGGTACAAGGCTACACAGAGGCACAGGGACACAGATAGGTCCACTTACAACACAGACACGCGGGCAGCTGTGAGCATACAAACAGATATGTACATACACACGCATGTGTACATACCTGCGCAGGCACACACACACACACACACACACACACACACACACACACACACACTCATACGCGCGCATGCGCACGCACACACACAGGAACACATTGGCAGCCCCGGAGCAATGCAGGAATGGAAGGAGGCCTGCAGCACGCAGCCCTCACTGGTGCCCTCCAGAGCCAGGCGCAGGCCCTGGCGTGTGCAGAGGCTTTAGTGCCCTCTGCTGCCTGCAGCCCACACCTGCCCTGGATGAACTGAAGCAGCCAGAGCAGGGAGGCCTGGGGAGGCCCAGGAGGAGGGAAAGCTAGAAAGGAGCGGAGCAAAGGGAGGTGGGGGACTAAGGGAGAAGAGAAGACAACCAGGACCCAGCCTGTCCCCAGAGCACCAAGATGGAGGATCCACCTATGGGGCTACTCAATGACCATGGCAGCTACTTACAGGGGTCATCTCCTGGGGAACTCATAATGACCCCCTGGAGACCTCCTGATGGCACAGTGGGTCGCGTGAAGGGCACAGGCCCCAGGGAGCAACTCGGGCTCTGGCTGTGCCACCTGTGAGGACACATGACAGAACTCCACTCCGGGCCAACCAACTTTTCTACTTCCTCCTGCCACCCTGGGGGCTGGGATTTAGCTCAGTTGGTAGAGCACCACTCTGCAGTCTCTGAAGTCCTGAGTTAGATTCCCAGCACCACAAAAACGGGAGAAGGATGTGGCAACCCACTCCTCAGGCAATCCTGAAACAATCAGCCATTTAAAACCCTATAAGGGTTGCTATGAGTCAGACACGACTCGACGGCACCTAACAACAACAGCATGCCACCCTGGCATCCGATCCCCTCTGATCTTGAAAGCTAAGCAGTGTCAGGCCTGATGAGTGCGTGGATGGGGGACCACCTGGGAACACTGGGTCCTGTAGGCTTAAGAGGAATACCCAGCAGCCCACTCCCGAAACAATCAGCCATCAAAAACCCTATGAATAGCAAAGATGCACTGGCATAGTGCCAGGCATGGCACAGGGTAGGGGAGTGTTTTGTTCCTTTGTACACAGGGTTGATATTAATAGCACAGATTCATCAAAGCCTCTGCAGCTGGCGTGACAGCCTGGGAGGGAGAGGGCTGGTGCGGTGGCCAGAGTCACTGTTTGCAGAGGGCCACTGTGGCAGATGGTCCATCCTGTTGTTTGACCCTTTCTCCAGGGTGGGCCCATCCCATGTCTGCCGGTGTCCCTCCCTCCTCCTCAGGTGACACTGCCCATCTGGAACAGGTTGACCATCTGTGGCTGTGCATCTGGCCTGAGTCCTCCAGGAGGTCCCTCTTCTGGTGTCTTTAGACTTATGGTCACGGACAGTCCCTTCTTTCCCATGGCAGATCACAGCAGTTACTCAGAGGTTGTCGCTGCTCTGTGTTGTGGACTGAACCAGTCTGCAACAAGAAGACACAGTGAGGCCAGCTGCAGAGGAAGCAAAACCAGAAACACGGCGAGGCTCCTGTGGCTCGCAGATCCCTGGCCCCAAATGCCACTCACGCCCACTGGCATCTCTGCCCCACCCCTGGTCAGTTACTAGACGCTTACTTAGCTTCTTTCTATGAGATGCTCCAGGAACCTTTCCGTTAATCCACTTGTGTGTGTGTGTGTGTGTGTGCACGCTTAAGCTAGTACGAGTTGGGTCTCTGTCATTGGCAAGCAAAGAGCAAAGACTTGCTCCTCAACCCCCTGGGGACCCTGCTGATGACCTCCTGCATTGTCTTCACCCACATGTTCTCGTTCCATATTTTTCTACATCCCCTGTGCTTAAAAAGTTTCAAGGCTCTTTTTTCTCTTCTGCTTTTAAGAAAGCTTTTTATCTGGGTGTGGTGGTTCATGCCTGTAATCCAAGTGACTCCGGAGGCGGAGGTAGGAGGATGGAAAGCTTGAGGTCAGAGGCAGCCTGTGTAACTTAGGGAGGCCCTGTCCCAAAATAAAAAATCAAAAAGGGCTGGGAGAGCGTCTCAGTGGTAGTACACTTGCAAAGTATACATGAGGCTCTGGATTCAACCTCTAGCACTTGAAAGAAAGTAGAGGAGAGGAGAGGAAAGGGAGAGGGAAGGGAAGGGAAGGGAAGAGAATGAAAGAGAGGATAGAAAAAGAAAGAAAGAAAGAGAAGAAGAGAGAAAGAAAGAAAAAGAAAGAAAGAAAGAAAGAAAGAAAGAAAAAGAGAAAGAAGAAGGAAGGAAGGAAGACATTTTTATTCCAGTGTGACCCATCTATGGCAGACTCTCCATTTTGGGGGATATAAACGTGAACTTATTTTCTAACACCCCCCCCCAGTGGTGCTCTGTCCTTTTTCCTGCTGGGTGGTGGGCATTCTAATGACAGGAAGGCTGTGTCCCACCACACCCCTGTCACTTTGATCCAAGGGGACAGTCTGCTCTCAGCATTCTCAAATTTCCTGCTCATCTCCCCCCCCCCCCCCCCCCCCCCCCCCCCCCCCCCCCCCCCCCCCCCCCCCCCCCCCCCCGCTCCGCCACCCCTGCCCGCCACCCCCCTCAGCTCAGACTGAGGCTGTGACCCCAGCTACACAGCACAGAGCTGGCGGGGGCCAGTCTTGCTCTAGTTCTGTGCGACCTCTCCCTGTTCTAGGACTCAGAGCTGGGGACAGGGAACAGGAGTTGGGGGTGGAAGTGCGGGTCACCTGACGGTGCTATCCGGGGCCGAGTGTCGCTGTTTCTGCCCCAGGGTTTGCGCCTCTCACGGCCTGTGCCTTCTCCTGAGCCTTGGAGGGAGACCTCCTGGGTGGGCCTCAGACTTGAGCCCAGCGACCTCCCACAGCGCCCTCTATCCAGGGCCACCTGTCCCCCACCTCCTTTCTCCCATGCAGGCAGCTCCGAGCTCCCTTGCAGGGCGCGGACGGAGGAAGGCCTGGCTCTCTTTATAAGCGGCTCCCTGTGGCTGCAGGGAGGTTGTGGCCCTACTCAATGAACAGGGGAGCGGGTGGCCTCTGCCTCAAACCCTACTGCCCTTGCCATGCCCCACCCCGGCTCCCTGCAAGTCCCTGGTCCTTTGGGGTGATCTGTCTGACCCTCTGGCAGCTGACAGTCACGGCTGATGCCAGCACAGGTGCATCTTTTGCACTCAGCTCTGGGTCTCCCTGCAGTTCCCGGGACAGGAGGGAGAGACCCCCCCCCAGCACCCTGCTGAGCAGCCACACATGCCTTCCTCAGGCACATCCCAGCGACACATCCACCAGGAAAACCAGCCAGCCTGGAAGCTGGGGAAGGTGCCTGGCCCTGCCAAGATGCTGGGGTCTCTGCAAGACGTGCCAGGTCCAGGCGGAAGGGCCACATGAGGGGAGTCACAATGGCAATGTCTGGGATGGCAGAACCAGACCAGGAAAAGTCGATGAGGTCCCGCAGAGGATCCTGGCCTGCGTTAGGAGGCCGGGGGTAGGCCTCAGGCTTGCAGAGAAGATGTCATGAGGAAACCCCATGCAGTGTGGGGTCCCCAGTGGTGGAAGGAGCTAACAGGGGCCCCCGAGAGGGAGGAGCCAGGTGGCTGTCACACCCAGGGGATCACTGTGGGTGTGGAGGAGGCTCCTCCCAGACACCATGCTCCTCCTTCTCTATGGGGAGGACCGGGGCTTGTCATGGCCACATCCACGACCTAGAGGGACAGCCTGGCAACCTGGAACTGGGCGCATGGAGTTGGCTCTGCTGCAGGGGTGAGAAGCCCTGCAGGGCTCTCCAAGCCACCTCCATCCTGTGTCCCAACTCAGTCCCTGAGCTGGTGAAGGGTGGTGGAAGGCTCAACCTGGAGTGAGGAAGGAAGAGGGGACACAGGGACGGGGACACACACACACACACACACACACACACACACACACACACGCACGCTGCAGCCAGTTCGAAGCACAGGTCAGCCCTGGTATGAGGGGGGACACAGGGCACTTAAGTCGCAGCGTGCTGTTGATGTGAAATCACATTAACCAGTGCTTCAGCCTAAAATGAGACAGAACAATTGAAAGACCAACTAGGCGGATAGTGAGGCTAATCGAATCCACTTCCCTGTATTTGAGAGAAAATAATGTCGTCGTTAGCTGCCATGGAGTCAGGGCAGGGAAAATAATAAGATCGCAATAAACACTCATGTTTTAGGGGCAGCACACCGAGAAAGTCAAACACACCCCTCCCCACCCAACCCCACAGGCGCACACATGCACCTGCAAACACAAAGAGCCTTTGAGAAGATTCTGCATCATGAAAGGAGGCAAGTGCATCCCTCAGAGGGCCATGAATAAGAGTTCGAAAAGGATTTGTCACAGAAACAGAAATAACTTTCCGAACATGTCTGCTTTGTACACAATTCTTTTAATGAAATCATGAACCCTAAGAAGTGAGAGTTCAAGGACTGGTGGACAGATTCAAATGAGAAGGCTGCGGGCCGAGAGGCAGGCAGAAACACAAAGCATACCGTACAAGAGAAAGGAAGGCTGCAAAAGACGGAAACAGGCAGCAGTAGAAATTACAATGGAATGAGGGCGGTAGACAACAGAATAGAAAAGCAAAAGGTGACTCTGGGAATGTGGAGAACAGATACAAGAAATTCTCTGAGAATGCACAGGAAAAAAAAAAAAAACACGGAGAGGGAACCCAATCGGTATTAAGGCCTCAAGAAGACACAAAACAAAGAAAGCGTCAAGAAGAAAAGGAAAAGAAGGAATGAAGAAGGAGAAGAAGAAGAAGAGAGGGGACGAGGAGGAGCAGGAAAAGGAAGGGGAGGAAGAGAGAATAAATTATTTCTGGGCTGATGCAAAGCCATAGCCTATAAGTTTGAAAGGTTCCTTGTTATCTAAAGCAAATTAATAAAAAGGAATGAACACTTAGCAATACCAAGCAGATTCTATTCAAGCTTAAGGGCAAGAAAATAATTCTGTAAGTACCCAAGCAGAAGGAAACATGGGGAAAATATCTACAACGTTTCCAACAATGTATGATTGGAAGAGAGACTCCACAGAATGGAATTAGGCATTTATGCTGGGGGAAAAGCCTCTGCGAGCATCGAAACTTGGGGAAATGCTAAAATAAGCCAAAGAAGACCAATATCCCACACTGGTGCTTTCTTGGGGCTTTGTAAGTACCCATGCCTGTTATTAAATTGCCAGTAATAGCAAGGGCAGTCTTCTAAGCTTATTTTTCTAGGAAAGCCTTTTCCACAGACTAGGAGAAGGGCCTGGCAACCCACTTCCAAAAAACAGTCAGCCACTGAAAACCTTATGAATAGCCGAGAAGCACTAACAATACTGTTTTGCCTACTGTTGCTTGTTGTTGTTATTGTTAGGTGCCGTCGAGTCTGTATCCGACTCATAGTGACCCTCATAGGGTTCTCAATGGCTGACTGTTTCGGGATTGCCTTGGGAGTGGATTGCCAGGCCCTTCTCCCATTTTTGCAGTGCTGGGAATTGAACTCGGGACCTCAGAGACTACAGCGCAGCGCTCTACCAACTGAGTAAATCCCAGCCCAGGTAGGGTCGCTAGGAGTCAGATAAAAACAACAACAACAACGAGTTACTAAGACTGATGCTCAGTGGAGCAATTTTGGGAACCACTCTTCTAGAGTATTTTGAAGTTATCACTGTTGTGGTCTGATGTGTTAACAATTCACCAGGTGCATTGATGCATGAAGACAACAGAAAAAGACGTCCCTATCTGTCAGAACGAAGGATAGACGCCAGGGGTGGCTCTACCTTCTATAGGGGAAATATATGTGGAGATGCACTCTTAGCTCTTGAGCAAGAACCCAAATAAGTCAAATCAGAGTAAACAAACAGTCAAGACGGGAAAGTTACTGTATAAAGGATCTGGAAGTAAACATTAAAGGCTGCAAAGCATGTGATTGTGTATCTATCAGTCAGGAGACGGAAATCCCAGCTGAGCCCCATCTTCCACTGCCTAGCCTGGGTCCCAGAAGGCTGACACCTATGAACTGCATCTGTTACCCTGGCACCATGGTCCTCTGGCTTCTGCTGAGCTCCTACCTCAGGAGGAGAGGACTGGCATATCTGGCTGCTCTCTCTCTTCTTTTATGCCCTCTCTCAGGCAGTAGCTTTGTCCTCCCACAGCCTCAGCTCTTGCCTGGGCTATTCCCCAATATTCCATCCAGCTTTTCCTGGGCTCCAGCCACACTGGCTCCTCCCCAGGCCTCTGCAGTCCCTGGGGGTAGGAATGTTCCTCACTATGGCTGGTCTTCTGGTGCCTTGGCATCTCTTGGTTGTTTCCTTAACCTGATACATACTTCCATGACTAGCACCTTCGTTAAAGTCTCTTCGGTACAATTATCTTCATAATTCTTTTTTGCAGAGCCAGAATAACCTTGATGCAAAAATTTTTCTGTTTGTTTTCTTATAATGCTGGGAATTGAACCCAAGGCCTTGCGCATGGTAGGGAAACACTGCCGCTAATCTGCATCCCCTGCCCTTGATGCTAAAAAGTAACAAATGGCACAGCAGACTCATTCACAGAGATGTCAGATTAAGTCCAATATACGTCCAACAATATATTAAAAGGATTCACCCATAAGCAGACATTGTTAGAAAACATGGATGAATAATTTGACAGCCTAAAAATCATGTATTTTGATACATCAAGGAAATATAAAAATATTGATACAAAGACAAATTACTTCCATAATATGTGACAAAGAGTGATACATGAAAAGTGCTAGCGCTTGACGCAGTGGCACACACCTGTAATCCCAGTGACTTGGAAGACAGAGGCAGGAGGATTGCAAGCTCGAGACCAGAGGCAGTCTGCATAATTTAGCAAGACCCTGTCTCAAAAAGTAGAAAAATGGGCTGGGGGTGCAGCTCAGTGGTATAGCATTAACAAAGCACGCAAGCAGGAGGCCCTGGGTTCAACCCCTGTTGTTGTTGTTGTTGTTGTTAGGTCCCGTCGAGTCAAGTCCGACTCATAGCGACCCTATGTACAGCAGATCGAAATACTTCCCGATTCTGTGCCAGGCACATGGTCTTATTTATGTTTAAGCCCATTGTTGCAGACACTGTGTCAATCCATCTGGTGGAGGGTTTTCCTCTTTTGCGTTGACCTGCCACTCTCCCAAACATGATGTCTTTCTCTAGGGAAAGTATTGAAGAAAAAAAAAAAAAAAAAAAAAAAAAAAAAAAAAAAAAAAAAAAAAAAAAAAAACATGCGTTGGGATGTATTCAAGTGCCAAGAAAAGAACTTGAAAGTGCTCCAGCTGCCTTGACGTCTCATTTCTTGATCTAGGTGGCAGTTCCAGCAGTGTGGTCACTCAGAATCATTCTTCAAGCTGTGCAGTTAGGATTTAAATGCTTTTCTGTGTGAAGGTTACATGAAAAGTTCTTACAATTTATTAAAAAATTGCACTTCCAGGTACTTCTCCCAGGGGAACATAGGAGGTGTGTGGAGCAGGCCCCCTGGGGTCCCCTCCCAGGTCCTGGGGGTTGCCTCTCAGTCACACAGACCTAAAGCTGGGGCCACCACTTGGCCACCAATCTTTCCTGGTCTGAGAAAGCCTTGTCTTTGGGATACCATGGGAAGGAAAAGGCTGTACTTGAAGCGCCAGCCTCCTGGGCAGACGGAAATGAAGGCATCTGCTCCACCCCCACTTCCCACCTTGACCAGTGGTAGAGGTGTCCCCGCTCAGCCAGCACTGCTTGCAGACCCCACCTCCCTGAGGGAGCCTGGTAATCTGACCATAGGCTGGTCCTGGGGGGACAAGGTCCTGGTAGGAGAGGGGCTTAGGCTGGAGCCCGAAGCCCCAACAGAGGGCACGTGGGGGAATAAGGCCTCGAAGCGCCCTGTGATCACTGTGAATACTGAAAGGCCATGGCACCCACCGACACCAGAAATGTTCCTTGGCCACTATTACACACCCTATAAAATAACATATGTGCTACAACCCCAACTGAGTTTTAAAGGAGCGGACAAAAGAGATGGGAACGGTGGTTTTCTCCAGTTTACAGGATGACTTTTTTCTCGAAATTTCCTATAATTAACACATTTCTTTTGTAATCTGAAATAAGAAGTTAGGTCAAAAATGAAGGGAGAGATTGCTGACCTTCCCTATCTACTCCTCTTCTGGCACCCTGGAGCCCCTTCTTCTCCCAGACCCCAGGGCTCCAGGGGTGGGGGGCAGGGTCGTGTTCACCAAAGCCCGGGAAATAGCTCCAGTAAGAGACCATACTTTGTCCAGTCCAGTGGCATACAGTAGGAGTCCAAACTATAGCCTTGACCCCCATCCCAACTCACTCAAAACTGCCGGCAGAGAAACACACTTCAGTAGACACACTTTAGTAGGTCCCCAGGATCCCTGTGGGATCCCTGCCTGGGGAGGGCAGTCCTGTGGGCAGCCCCCGTCCAGCATCAGGCCAGCTCCACACCCTCACCCAGGCCCCTGCCCTTCTTCACTCCCTTTTCCTCTGGTCCCTTGCCCAGAGGGAAAGCAGCCCAGTGCAGATGTCCTGCCGGAAGCAGAAAAGCCACCCCATGAAGGCCAAAGAAGGATCGTGGCAGCAGTGGACCGAGAATGGTGGGTGCATGGACAGTCGAACGGACACCTAGACAGACAGAAATGCCTCTCAATGTTCAGATACAGCGAAGCGTCTGTCCCCACCTCCACCTAGGACTGACACTTGTGTCACCCTCACCAGACTGGGAGCTCCTTGGGAAGACCAGGCAGGCTTGGCGTCTCTCTGTAACCCAAGGCCAGAACTTGGCAGGAGGCCAGGGAATGTGCTGAGTGGACTAACGAGGGACTAAGTGCCAGAAACATGGGCAGAGAGCAGGAGGGAGAGGGATGGAAAAGAACAGAAACAGATGGAGCCAGATGGGAACTGCAAGACACAGTAGGGAGCGGGAGAGGAGGAAAGAATCAATGAATGAGATGAAGGGGGGAGGGTGCAGCAAAATGTAGAGTCGGAGAAACCTAGAGAGAGGGAGAGGACGCTAAAAACACAGAGGTCAAAAGAAAGGCGGAGGAGGACTAGGAGGAGGAGGAAGAGGAAGATGAGGAAGAAGAGGAGGAGGAGGAAAAGGAAGAGGAGGAAGAAGAGGAGGAGGAAGAGGAAGAGGAGAAACAGGAGGAGGAAGAGGAGGAAGAGGAGGAGGAAGAGGAAGAACAGGAGGAGGAGGCTGCCACAGGAGAGATGGGAGCCTTCCCTTATTAGTCAGAAGCAGTGGGTTCCTGCCTTTGTTTCCCCACTAGTTTGGGCCCCTTTGTTCCCCTTCTTCCGGCCTAACATCCCCTATCATAGCAGCTCTCTCCCTGGGGCACGGGACACTGTAGTCTCCTTCTCCCTGATACTGGCTGGCTGAGGTCCATGGCGGAACTATGACATCTGGGGCCCTCTGACCAGGGAGGCAGGCCTCAGGGATGCGATCCCCCGCCTCCCTCCTGCAATGATGACCAGTCCCTGCCTCCACTAGCCTGGGCCCTGCGTTGGGGAATGTTCCCATTCTTCAGGCCCCAGAGCCAGGGGAGAATGTCAGAGGGGAAAGGCTCCTGGGTGGGAGGCTTCCTGCCTCCACTGAGTCTGGCCTCCTTGTCTACACTGTCAGGTCCTGAAAACCCTGGGGTGGGGCCCAGGAGAGCTAGGAGGGAAAGCTGGGGGACAAGGCCAGAGCCATAGAACTCCCCTGGGTCCTAGGGAGGAGGGGGCTTCCCCCTCCCCCACCATCTGCCCCATGCAAAGGCTCTGAGATCACCTCCCCCACTTGCAGTTGTTTCTGGAGTCCCAGCTCTGAAGACAGAAACTTCCACACCCCAGGGCCTCAGCCCCCTCCTCGGGCCCCCTCCATGGCTCCCTTGTCCCTGGTGACTGGAGTCCCCCCTGCATCCCCCACCATTGCGCCAGATGTGGCTGCAGAGGAGGTGTGGGCGCAGGGCCCAGCTGGCGGTGGTCACTTGGTGGCCCTCTCCCTGCGGAGTCAGCGCTTTCTGTGCCAGCTCGCCCGCCCTCCGGGCTCAGCACTTCCTCCAGCCTGCGTTCCAGAGGCAGCAGCTGGGGCTGCACAGTCCCCCGCCAGGCTGGGGCTTCCAGTCCCAATTCGGCACCAAGGCCACCCGTGTCCCTTGTCCTGAGCTGCCCACTCAGGTGCCAGGCCTGGGCAGTTAGGGATGATGGGGGGAAGGAGGAGATCCAGCAGAGGCCAGCCTGGGCACCAGAGGACAGAGGTGCCCAGAGGCAGCCCTCAGCCCTTCCCTTCAATCTCAGACGATGCTGACCCTCCTCTGACCTCCTGCTTCTGTTCTCTGCAAAGCAGTGGGGCATCCACAGCTCCTGTCCTTTCTCTGCTCCCAAACCCTCTGCTGGACAGGACTGCTGCTTTCTTGTCCCCATTGATTATGTCATCTTGGGATCACAGAACACTGGCTGCTCCAGGAGATCCCCTTCCAACAGACCTGAACACACAATTGTCGTTGTCAGGTTCTGTCAAGTCAGGTCCCACTCAGCAAACTTATATAGAACAGCTGACGCACTCTCCAACACTGTGCCCTGCCCGACACGGTCAGTTTTTCTCAGCTATTCATAGGATTTTCAATGGCTGACTGTGTTTTGAGGGTGGGCTACCAGGTCCTTCTCACAAGCCTACAGCACCTGGTATTCATTCCCATGTGATCTCCCATCCAAAGACTAACCATGCCCAACCCTGCTTTGCTTCTGAGATCTGACAGGCTTTTAAACTACAATGGAATGACTCCTAGATAACCACACAATGTTGTTGTTCTTAGGTGCCGTCGAGTCGGTATCCAACTCATAGCGGCCCTCATAGGGTTTTCAATGGCTGACTGTTTCGGGATTGCCTTAGGAGTGTATTGCCAGGCCCTTCTCCCATTTTTGCGGTGCTGGGAATTGAACTCGGGACCTCAGAGACTGCAGCGCAGTGCTCTACCCACTGAGCTAAATCCCAGCCCAACCACACAATAGGTATTTTAAAAAGATATGTAGTGAGCTGGGGATGGTGGCATAGGTCTGTAATCCTACTACTTAGGAGGTTGAATTAGGAGGCTCACGAGTTTGAGGCCAGCCTAGGCTACATAGTGAGATCGTATTCTAAAATAATAAAAAGCTGGGTGCCATGACTTCTTGTTGTTAGGTGCTGTCATGTGATATCTGACTCATAGCAACCCTCATAGGGTTTTTCAATGGCTGACTGTTTTCGGATTACTTTGGAAGTGGATTGCCATGTTCTTCTCCCATTTTTGCTGTGCTGGGAATCGAACTCGGGACCTCAGAGGCTGCAGAGCGGCGCTCTACCAGCTTAGCTAAATCCCATGACACGTGCCTATAATCCCAGCTACTGGGGAGGCTGAGGCAGCCTGTACAATTTAGCAAGACTCTGTCTCCAAGTAAAATAATAAAGGGGCTGGAGGTGCAGCTCAATGGTGGTGCACTCGCCTAGCAGATGTGAGGCCCTGGATTCAACCCCTAGTACTCCAAAAAAGAAGAAGGAGAAGGAGAAGAAAGAAAAGAAACAATGTGCTCCACCAACCAGCTATTTAGGCCTTTTGTCACCAGCCCTCCAAAGGTCCCTTAACACTGGTTTCCAATGCCAGGAACTGCAAGAAAGTTTCAAAAACATGCCTAGGTCTTAAAAATGTTGGTGTGAATTCCAGCCTGTAGAGACAAGACTGGGAAAGGAGCTGCCTCGCCCAAGACAGCTCTCCTGCTGGGTCTCCCTATCCTGCTGGGTCCAAGCCCTAATTTGACCCATGCTCTGTACCCTCCGTAGCTGGCCTGGGTCCCTTTAAAACCTTTACTCTGCAGTTTTCAACCTAGGGATGCCTGAACACCTCCAGCTACAGAGACAAAGGCTTGCCCTGCCCGGGAGAGATGGAGGCAGGCAGGCCCTACTGGGCTTCCCAGAGCTGCCAGCCCCTCTCAGCCACTGCAGGAGGCCTAGAGGACAAGCTGAAGGAGGCGGGACTCTGGGAGAGGGGAGGAGGGAAGAGAACAGGCCCGGGCCCCAGACCCAGCCCAGCCCTGCTCTGCTCAAAATTCACCCTGGGCAAGTAAGGATGCAGACAAAAACAGGAAAGGGACAGAGACAATGGGGTGGTGGCCACGCTCTGGAGATGAATCCCTCCCTTCTCTCACCAGTCAAGAGGAAAGGAAGGAAATAGTGGCCAAAGGTCTGGCACAGTGCTGGGTACTTTTCATCATCCTCTCGTTCCATCCCCCCCAAATCTACCACAAGAAAGGTATTAGCTCCCCCATGTCAGAGGCAAGACTCTGAAGCTCTGAGACAGAGTGGGCCAGGACCCTGGAGCCTGAGGCCTCGGCCTCAGCAGAGATGGCTGGCAGGGCTGTGGTCCTGGCCTGGGGAGCCTGTCCACAGGCCCAGGCTCTGTTCAGAGCAGAGTTTATTCAAACAGAGCCTAACAGGAAACTTGGCTCTTCTGACTCACTTTGATTCCACCTTATTAAGGAAAAAGAAAGAGGAGCCAGAGCCAGCTCCGGGTAGGATTTCATGCCAGGAGTTGGCTCCAAGCAGAGCAGAGCGGCTGAGTGTAATGGCCTGTGCCCAGATCTCCCCAACCCAAAGCCCTGCGCAGCCCCTCCCCAAGTCTGCCTCCTGGAGAGGGGTCCTGCTACAGGCTCCCCTGGCCCACAACCATCCTCTGTCCTCTCTCCAGTCCTCTGCTCTTCCCCTCCACGCCTGGAGGTCCCCAGAGACCTGTTTCCACTTCTGCTTCTCTGCTGTCCATCTTGCTGAAGGGAGGGCCCTCCAGGACCACAGGGGATCTAGGCAGCTAAGGCCAACACTGCAGGGGGTTAGCAGGAGGGAGGGAAGGCTTAACCCTCCAGGTCCCGGGCTCCAGTGAGCTAAGCCCAGCACCTTGCCCAGTGTCCTCTGCCAAACCAGTCCCTTTTTATAGGAATCTCCTCTGGAGTATGAGCCCAACCCCCATGTTGACAGCTAAGGTGTTAGTGCAAGTGATTGCTGCCCAGGAATCGTGTTGGAAGCCCCCACGTCCCTGGCTGGATTATGGGTATCAGATGCCCTGAGCCCTCTGCATCAAGCCACAAGCCTGCAGAACAGTGGAGTGCAAAAACACTGCCTGGCAAGGATAGAGGGAAGGGGTGTCAGTGTCCCCAAGGAGCAGCACTCTGGCTGTCTCGTCCCAAGGCAGATAGGGGAAGGGACTTTCCCACGATCACACAGTGACTTAATCATAGCCATGGCTCTCCTGAATCCTGTTATTACTCTCCTGTGCTTATAGGTTCTTCTTCACAACGACCCCATTCCACATCAAAGACAGCATCTGGGTTTCACTTTATCCATATGTTCGCTCAGGGTATTGCCAGGCTATACAGGGTCAAGAGGTGGAGGACAGAAACCAGAATGGATGGGTGAGAAACTTGTCTCTCCTATGAACTCACAGGTTCTGCCCAGCCCGGAACACACTCTGCTTTACAGACTGGGAGAGGAAGGTGCAGAAGTGTGCGTGGGCCCCCGAGGTGAGGCGCACCTGGGCTCCAGAGGCAGAGGGTGGCCTCTGCTGGGCATCTCTCCCAGGAGGCCCACCAACAAGGGTGTCTCTTAGCACTGGCTTGGGGTGCAAGGGAAAAGGCGCCCTAGTAGACCCAGGAGAGTCAAAGCCAGTTCCCAAGGTGGAGTCCAGGGATGCTGTGTCCAGAGAGGACTGGGCAGGGTGGTGCCCAAACCCAGTCCGGTTCTGCCAGCCAGAGCCCCACTTAGCGGGCTTGAATCCCCAGAGGCCCTTCCTCCTCTCTGCCTCATTCCCTTCCTCAGAGGCAGGTCTGTGGCTTGGCTGGGGGACTATGGGAGTACTGCAGCTGTGGGACAGGCCACATAGCTAAAACCCGGCGGGCCTAGGACCCCGCGGAGGAGGCCCCAGCAGGCGACCAGGCTCCTGAAACCTCCCAAGGTTCTCAGCCTGTTGCTTATTCATTCAGAGTGGGAAAGCGCCAGCCTAGAGGGCCAGCCAGCCTGGGGCTGGCCATGTAAGGCCCCCAGGCGATCCTGCCCGCCCATGCCCTTCGGAGAGCCTCCTGCAGCCCTGGGCACCGCCCCTGCCCTGCCCTGACCCCTTGGCCTGGAAATGCTGTCATCGGAGGAGCCGTCCCGCTCGGGACAAGGCCAGGATGGACAAAGCTAGAGCTTGGGCAGGCAAGGAGCCGTCCTGTCCTCCCGGTCGCGGGAAGAGAAGCACGCACAGGGGGCCACTCCCGATAGCCTCTCTGTCCACCGAGCCTCTACAGAGGGGCCACCATGGCTCTGGCCAGAGCTGGCTGGCAGCTGGGGGCTCTAGTGTGGGGCACCTGCCTATGTGTCCTGGCGCACGGGCAGCAGGCACAGCCAGCGCCCGGCTCGGACCCAGGCCGTTGGAGGCAGCTGATCCAGTGGGAGAACAACGGGCAGGTGTACAGCCTGCTGAACTCGGGCTCAGAGTACCTGCCGCCCGGGCCTCAGCGCGCGGCCAGTAGCCCCCGGGTGCTGCTGGCGGGCGCGCCCCAGACCCCGCCGCGGCGCAGCCACAGGGGCCCCCGGCGTCGGCAGGCTCCGGCCCTGCCCCTGCCCCTGCCTGGACGCGTGGGCTCGGACACCGTCCGCGGCCAAGCGCGGCACCCATTTGGCTTCGGCCAGGTGCCCGACAACTGGCGCGAGGTGGCCGTGGGGGACAGCACGGGCATGGCCCGGGCGCGCACATCCGTCTCCCAGCAAAGGCACGGGGGCTCCGCCTCCTCGGTGTCCGCCTCGGCCTCGGCCTTTGCCACCACGTACCACCAGCCGCCCTCCTACCCGCAGCCGTTCCCCTACCCGCAGGCACCCTTCGTCAGCCAGTATGAGAACTACGACCCCGCGTCGCGGACCTACGACCAGGGCTACGTGTTCTACCGCGGCGCGGGCGGCGGCGCGGGCGCCGGGGCGGCGGCCGTGGCCTCGGCGGGGGTCATCTACCCCTTCCAGCCCCGTGCGCGCTACGAGGAGCTCGGAGGCGGGGGCGAGGAGCAGCCCGAGTACCAGGCCCCGGGCTTCTACCCGGGCCCCGAGAGGCCGTACGTGCCGCAGCTGCAACCCCAGCCACAGCCGCAGCCGCAGCCGCAGCCCGCTGACGGCCTGGACCGCCGCTACGCGCACAGCCTGTACCACGAGGGCGCGGCGGGCCTGGAGCCGGCCGACCCCGAGCCCGGCGCCGACGCCTACGCAGACCCCCGCCTCTCCTGGTACCCGCCCTACGCCAACGTGCAGCCCGAGGCCTATGTCCCGCCGGTGCCCGTGGACCCGCCGCAGCCCCCTTTCCGCCACCTGGAGCCGCCATACCTGCCAGTGCGCAGTTCCGAGGCGCCCCCGCCCGGTGGGGAGAGGAACGGCTTGCAGCAGGGCCGCCTCAGCGTGGGCAGCGTGTACAGACCCAACCAGAACGGTCTTGGTGAGTGCCGTCCCCCGGCCTTCGACCCAAGGCCTCTGTCCCCAGCCTCCTCCTGGTGAACCCCTCCAAGCTTGCAGACCCCGTACCAAGGCCTGCCCGGAGCTGCTAAGCAAGAACCCACTCCCACCCTCAGCCAAGAGCCTCATTGGGCCTCACCTCCAACTGCCTTTGTAGCCACTCATGGGCTGTGAGGGCCAGGGATTGGCCAGGCAGGGCCACGATCTTCTGGCTTTAGGGATAGGGGGTGGAAGGGCTTGGCAGGCTATTAGGAAGAGGCTCCCTTCACACCTGGCCTGGGTCATCTGGGGACAAAGGGAAGGAGTCCTTCTCCCTGCCTCAGTCTTTTCTGATCTGGACGTCTCCATCCACCCTTGGAGATGCCAACTGCCAGATCACAGGGTGAGGCAGGGACCATCTGAACCCTGCGTCTTCAGGGTCGGAAGGACCTTGGGATGCTTCTGGAGGTGTGGCAGCTTCCCCATCCCTGGATACATGTGCAGGAGATCAGAGGGAGTCCTTGCCAAGCATGACTCTGGACCAGATGACTGAGAATTCCCTCAGGAGAGCCTGCCAGGCCTGGATCCGAGAGCCCAGTGAGGCACTGGGCTGGGCACACAATTTACAGGATTGCCAGAAAAAACTCTGAGATTGAGAGGAGTAATATTTCAATGCATTTTTAAAAGCGAAAAACAAAGTGAAATATTTGGGATACACAAATCCATCCATATTTTAAGTAGAATCAGTAAAGATCCTTTAGCAAGCCTCAGGCAAATGGCAAAGTCAATATATGTCCTGCCTGTCTCTGAAATTTGGACTCTTGGATATTGGTTCAGCACAGACGTTTTGCATTTTAACTTTTAAAGATATTGCATTAAATATTACTCATTTTTGCTCACATAGTTTTTGGTGCCTCATGCAGTGCAGCCCAGGCCAAGACCTACTGGTCTCACTTACCTCATCCTGGCCTTGCCCTAGAGGAGAGTCCCCCAAGAACGGCCTCTGGCTTTTCCTGGGGTGACTATGTGACCTACTCTTGGGAAGGCCAAGCCATCTGCACAGGAGGGCACGGGGCAGGTGCAGCCTTCCTGTGTCAGGTGAGTGGTCTCCAGGGTGCTCTTTAAGTGACAAGGACAATGGCTGTGTCTGCCCAGGGCTAGATGGCCATTGGCCCATCCTCCACAGTCCTAGAAACCCCCTGCTGCTTCTCTCTTTGCAGGCTGCCAGCTCGCTGGTCAAGGTTTCTACTGAGTCCCCAAAGCACAGCAGGCCGCTCTGTCTACTGCTTCCAGGCTGCGGCCAGGGCCCTCTGCCCATGATGCTCTGCTGCCTGCAGTGTTACTGTGCCAGGCACACCAGGGGAGGGCTGAGCCTGCGTGCCCCAAGGGTGCTGGTGCCCCAGCCTCTGCTCCTTGACCTCTGTCAGCATGGGGATTAAGCTGGTGCCCGTGTCTCCAGCCAGGGTGATGGGCTGCTGAGGGCGCGGGTGGAACTCAAGGCTGGGGCTGGGGCTCCCGCATTCTCACACCACCCTGGAATTGGGCGTTGAGCTGCACGTTGAGAACCACAGGAGGTGGGGTGAATCAGATGGGGGGCATTCTGTGATGCATCCACGGCAGCTGGTGGTCCCCAGAAGCTTGCCGCCTCTGCCACAGGGCCTGGTGCGACTGCAGGCCAGCTGGCGAGAGCGCCTTGCAGGAGAGTGTGCTTGACTTTTGCCGCAGCTTTTCTTAGAATGCAGGACCTCTGTGTGAGGCTCGGCCAGCAGGGCCCCACCTCTGGGCCACGGAGAAAACCGAGGCCTCAAATGCCGCGATGCTGGCAGGGCGGGCCTGGGACTGTGCTCTTGGCTTCAAGCCAGTGGGTTTTCCAGGGCCCTCTATGGGCTGTGAGCTCTCCAGGAAGCTGGGTGGTTCAGAGGAGGAGGACGGGGCAGGGCTGCAAGGCTGTGTCTGGAGTGGGGTGCTTGATGCTCAATAGGACCTCTGGCCTCTGCCCCTGAGACCCAAGTTCATTTTGGGTCAAGGACTTTTCTCCCTTGAATGCACCATCTAAGTGCCCAGCTGAGCAGGGTGACATGCATCCAATCCAGGCCCTGCCCTTGGTGATAAACCGCAGAACGGGGACCTCAGTGCTGTGATGTAGTGAGCATCAGGATCCTGCCCTGTCAAGGAGGCCACTCAGAGGAGGAAGTGCCCAAACATTGCTATAGGGGACGGGAGTCAGCACCCTCCAGGTGCCCACTCTCCCAACCACGGAGGGAATGGAGTTGGGAGGGGAGTGTGGGGGGGTTTCAGGCTAGTTTGGGGTCCACAGAGAAGACAGAGAGGGGGCGTGAGTCTCCCCCATCATTGGGTCCTCCTTCCCACCCTCCTAGGCTGGGAGCATGGAAAATCCCAGGCCAGAGAAGCACAAGCCTTGTACGTGAGATCAGCCCCCCAGCCTGGTGTGGGAGCCCAGGGCGGATTCTCCGAGGCTGACTTCATTCCTCCTGGCCGCACACCCAGGGGTCTGAGGCCTGCACTGGCAGCCTGTGCGCATGTGCAGGCGTGGCCATGTCCTCACAACACCAAACATATGTGAGCCCCGCCCACACCCCCCATGTGTGGGTGGTTGCCAAGAGCCTGCTCTGAGCCCAGTGTCTGCCTTGGGCGCCTGCCCCCCTTCCCTCGCCCCTGGGTGCTGGGCTGCCCTGGCTTCCCGCAGTCCCGCTGTCTCTGACTCTGAAACATGTAACTGGAAAGGGTGAGAGGAGAGGAGAACACAGACCCAGAGAAGGTCACACCCTGTACCCAGCTATCACAGCGCAGCCTCTCAGAGAGGTCTAGGGGATTGTGACCAGCTGGTTCCCATGTCTGCTGCGTTGCCTGACCTGGGGTGGCTTCCCCATGACCTCCCCTGTGACACCTGCCAGGCCTTTCTCTCCAGCATCCTTGCCTCACCTCTGACCTGAGGGCCTCGGGGCTGAGGTGCCCACAGCCCAGGAAGACCACAGTTCTCCTCCCAGGGCACCCCCCTTCTACACTGGCCTGGCACACTGGCTCTGGCAGGCCTGTGAGAGACACACAGGGCAGATGCCCTGGCCATCTTCCCAGGGATCCCTGCTGGCTGTGCCAGCCTCCACTGGCATGTGCCCTCCATCCCTGTCTTCACAGGGCCAACCGGAGGCCAGGAGAGAGCAGCAGCTGCCCCTTTCCTGCTCCCCTGGTCCTGACCTCTCACTGTCCAGACCATATGTGGGGGTGGGCAGACCCAGGTGGTGCTGACCAGCTAATTCCCATACTCTAGAAGCCTCTGTGGCTCCCCAGGTCTGGAAGACAAGATCTCAACACCACAGCCTAGCACCCCAAGGCCTGGGGAGCCTCCTTCACTCTTTCCTCCCACGCTCCCTGTTGGGTCTCTATGGCCCCCACAGAGGCTCCATCTCCTGACCAGCCCTAATGGTGCTTCTAGGGCAGCGCCCTCTCTGTCCAGCCTCCTGGGCCAAGAGGCCAGATGGAAACCCCCAGGCCCTGAGAGGTGGCTTCCCCTAGCTGATCTGGGCCGGCGTCCCCTGCCCCCTGCCCCTCCTGCACATGGCTTGGAGTAGACATGGCAGGACAGAAGCCAGTGTCCACCCAACAGGCTTCCAGAGTGAGAGCCCTGGGCAGGAATGGAGTCACCACATCGCCTGTTGAGGAGCCCACGAAGCCTGTGGGCCCGAGTGTGCAATCGGATTGTCCTTGCCACCACCCGATGGCTGGGAGCTGACAGTCCTAATGCCCAGGAGCACCCTGAGGCCTGGAGAGGGGCAGTGGGGGGCAGCCGAGTGAGATTCTGAGACCCCCACAACCCCCGTGTTGCACTGAGGGGACTCAGGAGGTCACCTCGCTCCACCTGCTCCTCCTGCCGGGCGAGGCAGGGTGGGAGTGCAGCCTTGCCCCCAGCGGCCCTCTGTGTCCAGTGGAGAGAACTGTGCTTCCGGTGACCTAGCACATCCCATCTTATCTCTAGTCCCCAGCTCAGGGCCAGGTCCTGTGATTTGGCCCCTTCAAAAAGATGGGGACGACTCACCTGCTGTCTTAGTAATGGAACCGGCTCGGGACTCTGCGTGACTCCCACCCTGGGGCCTCCCTGGGCACTATTTTCACCATTTTCCTGTGTATTCTGCCTTTTCCTGCACCTCATCCATCACCCATTCCTTTGGCCAGGTGCTCACCACCAGGTACTTGGCCGTCTTACACCACTCACTGACTGACTGCCACAGAGGGAGATGGGACGGTGGATGTGAGAGATTATGGAAGCAGGGTGTCCCTCCAGCATGGTGACAGAGTAAAGCCTCGTCATGTCACTCTAGGCCCCAAAACATGTGTTTAAGGAACACTTGCACAGTGCCTGCCACGTCCCTAACACCATTCGTGGGGCTGTGCAGGCAGAGTCGCTTCAACCTTCTGAGAGCCTTCAAGGCAGGTACCACTATTATCCCCATTTTCCAGGTGAGGACACTGAGGCCCAGAGAGGGTAGGTGACTTGTCCTGGAGCCAGAATCATAGCTCCGCATCCCTCCTTCCTCCTCTGAAGTTGCATCAGTTGCTCCATTAGAATGACAGGGAGCCTTCACAGAGCAAGCAGAGGAGGCCCAGACAAGTGAGGGGTGAAAGAGAGGGGCCTGGATGTCTGGGAAGCGAGTAGCATCCCAAGCACCCTCATCCCAGGCTGACTTCCTGTCTCCAATCTCTTCCCCCCACTTGTAAAGCCTCCCTCCTCTGTCCCCTGCGCTGGGCCTGGCCCGTCCCTGTGAGAGGACAAAGCTCCTATTATAAGGGGCAGTCATAATAGAGGGCGCCCCTATTTCTTGAGCAGACCCTGTGCCAAGCATTTATCTTCCTTTCTCTCATTTCATCCCCCCAAACCTTGTAAGATGCATAGTGTTAACCCCATTTCCAGATGAGGAAACTGAGGCTCAGAGAAACTGAGGAATCTTCCCAAGCCACGGGGTTATGAGTGGCCAAGCTAGGATCTAGGGTGACCGTCTGCCCACACACCCTCTGCCCTGCCCCTCAGGGAAGAGTGGTTTATCTCCATGCCACCTGTCTCAGCGTTCAGTGTCTCTCATGTCTCAACCTCCTGGAAACCTACCATTTGCATTTGGGCCTCAAGCTTACCACACCCCCACATCATGGCATTGGTGGCAGAGCATGGGGGCACCAGGTGACGTTGGGCTTGGCCAAGGAGCTGTGTCCTTCTGTCCCCCTGCTTCTTCTGTCTGGATCCCCAGGGGTTCCCATCTTCATGTCCTCTGGTCTCAGAAGGGCCCTGCTCCCCAGGAGCTCTCAGCCAGAGTCCGCCTGACTTCCTTTCCAAGCCAAGGACACATGGAAAACTCCCCAGGCGATGGGGCGAACAGGGAGGAGGTGGAGGTCACCCAGGCAGCCCACACCTGCTTCCAATTCCTGTGCCTGGCATTCCTGCGGAGCAGCAGGCAGGGCAGGGGCGGGGAGGCTGGAAGGAGGCCCTGACCTACCTCCTCCTAGCCAGAGCAGCTGGCCCCAGGGCCTTTGTGTATGGACAGGGTGTGGTGGGCCTGGGCCCCTCTTCCTCTTGCTGGTAGGCACCACAAAAACGGGGTATTAAACTGTGTCCTGGAATTGCGGGGGTGAGGGCAGTTCAGAATCCCAGAGCAGGAAGGGGTGAAGATTGGGAGGGTGAGACCCTGGAGGCCTTTACCAGCAGGACCTTGGGAGATGACCCTCCCTACCTCTGCTCCTGGGCCAACTGGGACCATGGGTTTTCCAAGCGCAAAGAGATTCTTTCTCCATTGAAGAGTTTGGGAATCAGTTCCAGCTCTGGCTGATGATGAAGTGTGGCTCGCATGGGTAGCTCACTCCAAGGCCTTTGGAGGTGGGGGCATTCACACACATCCTCACTGACATCAAGTAGGTGCCAGGCCCTGAGCTGGGGGCAGAGCTCAAGGAAGCTCCAGACCCATCCCTGCCCTCACCCTGCTGTCAGAACCTGGGATGCCCTGTGAGCCAACCCTTTCCTCTTGTCCAGCTTGCAGCTCCTCCTGTGCACCTGGGAGGCCCTGGTTGGCAGCTGGGTGCAGGCAAAATGCTGTCCTCAGGAGCTCCTCTCTGGCTGAGGACGGCAGATACCATGTCATGGTGAAATGCAGTCTTTCGACAAATGTATGTTAATGGCATCTTGGGTGCTGGGCACTCTCTACAGCTGGGTATTCAGTAGCGGAAGAAAAAAAAAAAACAAGCAAAATCCTTGCCCTTGTGGACCTGTGTTTCCATACATAAAGGCAATACATGGGTAAATAACAGAGAGATCAGTGCTGTGGGTAAAATAGATGTAGGTAAAGAGATCAGGGTTGGGGGGAAACGGCAGGTTGCAGACAGAGTCAGAGCAGCCCTCACGGAGTTGACATCAGAGCAAAGACTTGAAGGAAACATGAGTGAGCCATGCAGCTATCTACAGGAAGAATATTCCAGACAGGGGAAACCTCTAGCGCAAAGGTCCTAGGGCAGGAATTGCCTGGGATTTTCAGGTATGCTTTACTGTAGTCAACGCTGAGGGGAGTGGATATAGAGATAGAAGACAGGGGAGAGAGGTGACAGGACCCATGGAGGGCCTAGAACGACCCTGAGGATTTTGACCTTCTCTCTGTGCACGAAGGCACCACTGCAGAGTTTGAGCTGAGCAGTGACAGTGAAACACCAGTGGGCAGTGGGGAAGTCAGAGGGGGAGACAATGTTCTCAGAGACTGCAGGGTGCTGGAAAAGGGGAAGTTAGGACTGACAAGGTGGGCTCCAGGGCCTAGGGACAGCATACCGCTGCGTGGACAGAGCCAGGCTGTGAGAATGTGGGGTGTGTGTAGAGGTGAATCCAGGACCAGGGCACAGTGGGATCCGAGGCGAGATGTGAGAAAGGTCAGGGGCTTCTGGGAAGCTGCTGCCTGCCGGTACTTTGGGTCAAGGGTTCTGGAAGGGCGGACCACGGAAGGCCAGACCACGGAGGCCTTCGCTTCCACCCTGACACTCCTGGACTTGGTTCTCTAGGCAGTTGGGAGCCACTGATGTTGCAGGCCTGTCTTTGTGGCCATCACAGCTCTTTTCCCCAGCTGGGGTGGCCCCTGCACCATGGGCAGAGGGGATTCTATACCCCCCTGGCCTGCACTCCTGAAGCAGGTTTGGCCCCTTGGCCCCTGCTGACAACTTAATGCTCTGCTTGTTGGATAATCGGTTCCTGGGTTTCAGGCTTGGCTCATCTTTATTCAAGGCCATGCTCCGGAGAGCTTTCTGCCTCCCTCCCCCACTCCAGGGCGCCTCTGGAGTCTGGCTGCACTCGCCATAACATCCCGCTCAGCACACATTTCACAACCCACTGATCAGTTCCTGCTGGCCTGTGCTGATCCTGCAGCCCTGGGCTCGGGGATTAGGGCTCTTGGAATTTCACTCCCCAGTGTCTGCTCCTGGGGGGCAGCAGGCTTGGGGATTCTGGAGGGGAAGCTTATTGAACTTAGACCACAGGGGAGGCCTGGAGGGAAACAGGTGAGGTGTGGGGGTGTGGCCACAGCTCTCCCTCCCCTTGTAGGAGGGAGCAGATTTTGAAATGAAGCAGGAAGGATTTAGGTCAGACAGTGAGAGAATTTCCTGACTGCTAAAGTGTGGCCTATGGGGAGGTCCTAAGAGGTCACAGGCTCTTGCCCGAGGCTAGGGACTGGGCTACAACCTCCAAAAAACCATTTTAATCTCCAAGTGTTGAGGGATCCATCCAACCCGTGCTCAAGGGCCAATGAGACCGGTCTCCCCCATCACTCCAATGAGGACTTTGGGCCTGGGAAAGGCCTGGAACAGCTGGGAGGTTGGACTGGTGCTGAGCTCACCTCTGGGGTCTTAGCCACTGGGAGGCCCCAGCAGGAGGAGAAGCTGATGGTCATTGTCCTTGGGCTCCCAGTGGCTGTGGTGGGAGCCGTCGAGCAGCTCTGGACCCTACTAAGGGCCAAAGGACAGGACAGGCTCCTCCTGACTCCATTGCCCCAACAGTGAGGATGGCAGGTCCTCCTCCCCTGGAGGCTTGGCCTGCAGAGGGAGCTCCAGGGGTGGAGGCGGAATGCAGAGTGCTGGGCCCTTCCCCGTGAGTCTTCCCTGGCTGTGTGGGAGGGTGCCCCCACCCCATCCCTGGAAGGTGTCCCTTCCCCCGCCCCCTGGCCAGCTGCTGCTGTCTGCGTATTGGCCTTGGGACCCCTTTCCCTCACAGCTTGCTGCTCCCCAGCTGAACACCCCAGGGTCTGTTCTGCCCTCCGACTCATTGTCCCCGGCAGTGGACAGCCTGAATCCCTGCGCTCAGCACATCCCTCCTGGGGAAGAGCGAGCACGGGGCCAGCCAGGGCGTGGGGACATGAGCATGTGTGTAAGGGCAGCTGTCAGAAGGGACGCAGGGAGGAAGAGAGACTTGAGAAGGCCACATGGGGTCCCCAGCAGAGGGGGAAGAGCTCTGTCTCTTCCTAGGCACAGAAAGCCGCCCCCGAATGGTGCCCAGGGTCTCCCAGGCCCCTGCGCCAGACCATCTGCACAGGCTTTGGGTGCTCTGGCCCATCCCACACCTGGGATGCCAGGGGTTGGGAGCTCAGCAATGACGCAAGGGACCTGAGAAGGCTGTCCCTGGACACTGGCTGGATGAGGTGCCGGAGGCATGCTGTGGACTCCTGCTTAGCCATGACAGGCCAAGAGCTTTCTCGAAGGGCCTGAGAATTCATATTGCCTGAAAAAGCAATAAACTGCACAGGCTTCATTGTTGTTGTTCTTGTTAGGTGCCGTCAAGTCGGTATCTGACTCATAGCGACCCTCATAGGGTTTTCAATGGCTGACTGTTTCGGGATTGCCTTGGGAGTGGATTGCCAGGTCCTGCTCCCATTTTTGCGGTGCTGGGAATTGAACTCAGGACCTCAGAGACTGCAGCGCAGTGCTCTACCAACTGAGCTAAATCCCAGCCCCAGGCTTCATTAGGATAACATTTATGTATGTTAAAAATTTTAAATGACATTTTAAATGCCCCACTGAGGAGAAGGTTAAAAACAGGGAGACAGAAGAGGGGCCTCAGACAGACCAGTGGAGGTCTGTCAGTTTGCTCTGAACTGAGGATTAGGATGAATTCAGCCCTCTGTGTTTATAAAAACAGGAATCTCAGGGAGATGTTCTTCTGGGAACCCACTTTTGAAATCTCCAGTTCCAGGCCTGAGCGCTGGGTGACTCCATGAGGGCTGGAACAAACATCCCAAACCCTCCTCAGAATTCCTCCCCATGACTCATGGCTCCCCCTGCATTTCCAGCAAACAAAACACCGTCTCTGAGGGATGTTTCTTTAACATGCACGCTTTGTGGAATCGGGGTGTATGATCACACTGTCTGGATGTGACTGGACTTCCCTCCACACTGGCCACCCCGCCTGGAGGGTGTGGTTAAACCCCACCAGCCAGCAACAGCAGACAGACATCACTCCCTCGCCCCCTCATCCCCATCCCCGCCACGCTGTCCACCCAGCAGTCCTGCTCAAGACTTCCCTCAGCCCTTCCAGCCCCTCACAACCTGCTCCCACGCCCCAGCCGGCAGGACTCTGCTGAGGCTGTTGGAATGTCCTCTGGGATGGTCGCCAGCAGAAGGAGGCATTGTTCCTTCCTAGAAAAACATACTAGCTGGGTGTGCGGGGCGTGCTGCCCCTGGGACTTCTGCAGGGGATCCTGAGCTTGAGGTGGGGGCCCAGCCTGAATTCCCAGTGCAGTGAGGGAGTGACAGGGGTGGAACAGCACCAGGTGAGGGGCGATAGGGGACTCAGAGGAGGCCCGGCTGTGGTCAGAATATGGAACAAAGAAAATTGTATCTCAGAAAGAGGGATTTCATTTAAGCATTAGGAAAGTCCCAACCAATCTACAGCACTTACAGAGCACATCAGTGGTGCCTGGGGTGGTAGAGGGGCCGGTTTCACTGGGAAGGCAGAAACCATCCCTAACTTTATCATGGTGGTAGTTACAGGCCTGTATCCCTTTGTCAGAAATTACCAAACTGTGCAACAAAAATCTGTCCTTTTCACTAAGTGTGGATTGTTGTTGTTAGGTGCCGTCAAGTTGGTATCCGACTCATAGCGACCATCATAGGGTTTTCTTTTCTTCTTTTTTTTTTTTTTAATTAGAAATTTTTAATGTACATCATAATGTGATTCATTTTGACATGCTTTTCGTTGTGACAATTTTCATATATGAATTTGATAAGCATTATTCATATAGGTTACCCCTTACCCTCCTCTATGTTCCCCCCTCCCCCCCTTCCTATCTAAGTTTCCCATCCAAGTCTTCTCTATCTTTTACTATATAGTATTTTTCTATATGTCCTTGGGTTCCATTTCTGTTTAAGATAGAAACTTTTCCTGTAGTGGTCTTTGTTTCTATCTTGTTAGAACAATTACA